>VWZW01004137.1:486239-504126 GCA_013397115.1 Edolisoma coerulescens
CCATCCCATCCCATCCCATCCCATCCCATCCCATCCCATCCCATCCCGTCCCACCACAGAGCTCCTGCTGCATCTCACCCCCACCTGCCTTGCTGCAGCAGCCCCCAGTGAGCTCCCCAGCCACGCTGCTCCCTTCCCCTCGGGGCTTGTGTTAAATATATTCAACCACTCAGGGCCTGGGGTGACCTCAGGCTCTCCACTATTAACCTTTCTGCCTGCTGAGAATTGGCCATNGCTGCAGTCCTGCCTCGCTGAGAAGGAGAAGTTGTCCTTGTTTCTGATATGAAAAGTGACAAATTCTGTCTGTTCTGGGGAATATCATTGGGTCTTAGAAATACGGCCTTTGGGGCTGGCAGTTCTTCAGCAGGTGTGAATCCGTCCCGTTGATGTAAAGGGAATCCTGTTTGTTCTGTTTTGCATTTGTTCCCAACTGAACCTCACCATTCTGCCTCTGAGTTAGATGTGAGCTGGCTCACTCTGCCCTGGCTCCTCTGGTAGAGCCCAGGGCAGTGTCTTTCACAATCCGCCTGCGCACCCCACCAGCAGCTACAACCCTCTGGGGTGCCCCAGCTCCCACACCAGCCCCAATCACAGCTCTGGGTGCAGTATCACACACTGTCTGTCCATCCCATCCCATCCCATCNCTTTATCAAAAGCCTTTTGAAAGCCTTAATAAATTATAGGCACGACTCTGCCATTCCCTGTTATCTTGTTAACCCTTCTGGAGCATTCCCAGCTGGGGTGAGGGAGCAGAGCCCCTGCCTGCCTACACGGGATCATGGCCAGCCCCACAGAAACCCTCCAGGGCTCTCTCGTGTCTCCTGCCTGGTTCAAGGGGATGTGGCATTTATGATGCTGAAACATTTTCTAGTTTCATTTCAGGAGAAAGAGTTACGCTGGGGAACTGAAAAGCCACGCATCAATCCCCCTCACTTAAAAATATATCATGCTGTTTGGTGGATTTAGGAGCACTTGATATGATGTCTGTTTTAATTTTGACTTTAAGTCATGACTACACTTGGATGAGTATTAGACAGTGAAGATATTTCCAAGCAAAGAAAAGATACTGTGCCACGCAGGTACTGAAGGAGGTTGTTCTAACAATTTTTAAAACCTCCTTTTATACATAATTTTGAGGCAGAAGGAATCCACATGAGTTGAATCCAAGTGGATGAGAAGGCTTTTCAGCTGTACCCCCTTTTGTGGGCGGTAGGATGGTGGCAGGTCATTGTCACACATAGTTGGGAGAACATCTCGAGCCTTACCACCTTGTCCAGGTAATCTCCAGGATGAGACACAGTGGGGAATGCCCCCTCTCTCCAACATGTGTCCCTGCCCTCTGCTCCTTCTGAAATTCAGTACCTGGATTCAAAAGGCACCTCCTGCAAGTCCAAGGCTCCCCTCAGATGTGTATCCCTGTCACTACAAGCAGCCATCTCTCCCCACCCCACATCACTCCATCTTTTCAAACCTTCTGTGGAGGTCATTGATGGCGTATTTAATTCCCCAGGGAGCACACTGTTCAGTCTCAGCTGTCTCCTCACCTCTTTTTACCTCTTGCCAGCTTTAGAAGTCAAGCTCCATCCTCCTGGAAGTTTTCCCTTCCACTTGTACATCAAGCTGTGTCTAAGCCAGAGCAGCTCAATTACACTTTTGCTGAAATCTCCTGGGTAATTTGAGTGGGATTGGCTCAGCAGGAAGCGGTGTGCTGGCTCTGTCTGTGCCAGGCAGCTTCAACACTGTGTGCCAACTCCAAGGCCATGGCAGAGCCCGGCAGCTTCCCCCTGAGGGACCAGGAGAGAAGGAAAAAGCAGGATGTGATCACCTGTGGGAGTGTGTGGGGCTGCAAAGTCCAGAAAACTTCCCTGCAGTGCACCAGGACCTGACCTGGCCCCCATCCTCCCTCAGACTCCTTCTGTACATCCGCTCTGTTGCAAAATGAGGACAGGGCTGCCAGCAATGGTACTGTGGGAAATACAGATGGGCAAGGGGAAGAGCTGTGCCCTCAGGGAAGTTCCCACACCCCCCTGGATCTCCATCATCAATCAGGTGTTTCCACAAGCAAGGCAGCACTGGTACCTGCGCCTGAATTATCAGTGCATTGCTGGGCACCAGGCTAGTGCCTCTCTCCATCTGCATAGGACTCTGCGTGCCTTGCTAATAACAAAAAATAAAAGGAGCTCTGCTGTGAGTATGGACTTTCATATCCCAGGTAGCCTGTGTGTGAATGCCTAATGCCTGCCTGATTATTGTTCGCCTGGTATTCAATAGTTTGAAAAAATAAAAAGTCCTATAGTTAGAGAACGAGATAGGACTGTTTAATTTCAGGCCATTATCTCCTGGTAATTGCTGGAGGAATTTCATTCTATGCCAGTGCAATGGGAAAAAAAAATTGTGTTTTTTCCCCCTTTATGGAAAAAAAAAAAAAAAGAGAGCCTGCTTTTCTCCAAGGGGTTCAGGGCTTTCAGGCCACGGTTGGAAGCAAGAGCTGTGGCTGCTTTATCAAATTCACATTTCATTTCCAGCATGCACCCAAGCCGCATGTAAATTATAATGAGAAAAGGGGAAAAAACAAAGAGATAGAGCTCAAGAGATGGGAAATGATAATGAAATCAAATGAACTCAGGGCCTTTGAAGACTAACAGAGCCACAGACAGACAGATATGTACACAGTGACAAAGACAGAGACAAGCAAGAGGCACGCATGAGGAGACAGCAAGAGTAGAAGGCTGATAGAGAGAGACAAAATTGGAGATTTGCACCCATAACGTGCACAAGGACACAACATGTGAGTGATCCTGGAAGGCTCTCTGCTCCACAAAGACCTTTGAAGCCATGGTTCTGGGGTGTACAACTCACAGGAGGCTCCTGCTCCCAGCTTTCCCTGAGTCTCCCAGTCCTGCCATGCTGCTTCAGAAGCCCCAAGGGTGCGTGATGAAACCTAGCACCATTTTCCCCCATGGTAAAGGACCCTTTCCAATCTTCAAGCTCACAACACCATCCTTCGCAGTGCAGCCAAGCCATGGAGCTCAGCACATTGGGAGGATGTCCCTGCTGCCTGATCTGGCCTGGGGATCAGCCATTCTGGGAGAGAGGAAGGGGAAAATTCCCAGTAAACTCAGCTGCTTCCTAGTCACCTGTTTGAAGGAAAAAGGATTCACTGAGATCAAGAGTGAGCCTGGGACGTGGAAGAGAGCCAACCTCACCTGCCCAGCTGGGGATGTGGACCTGAGGCTGGAGAATGGGAGCTGTTCTACTGCTGGGCAAAGATAAACCTGGAGACAAACTTTCACTTCTGTTGGATGCTGGGATTTGGGTCACATCTCATAAATGAGAACTCTGGCCGGGATTTCAGAGGGCTCCAGTGGTATTTGGGCAGGAAAAGGTCTGCTATTTCTGGCTGTCACTTTTCAGCTTTGCCTGCAAAACCTGTAGTGTCTGGAGTGACCAAACTGCAAGCAGAGAGGGCTGAGACCTGGTAAATGTCACTCTTCCAAGCCCATCTGGCCAGTGGTACATTAAAGAGCAGCCAGGATCCCACCATCACGAGCCAAGTTTTGGGACCATGTCCCAGCAACTTCCAAATCATGGCAGAGAGAGACCGGCCCTTGTTCTCAGTGCATCACATCAGCACCACAAAGGAGCAGCCTCTGCAGCCCAGGAAGGTAAAGGCTGACTGCCCTGGGTGCCACAATCCACCAGGGCCAGAAAGATGCCATGAGGTCAGTTTTCCTGAGCTTTAGGGAGCTTCAATCCATGGCTCCGTCCTGGGTCAGTTACTCTGGAAGTTTACTCCCCTCATTGCTGAAAACCTGTGTTGTGTTTCTAGGCTCAAAGGGGAAAAGAAGGGAGGAAAGACAAGGTGCCATTGCTTAAACCAAAATATCTTAAGAATAGCCAGGCAAATACCAACACAGTAACCAAATCCCAGTGCTGCAAGCAAGGTAATTTCCCAGCTACCCATGAAATGCACCTGTGCTTGCTTGAATAACTTCTGAACCACTCGTGATGAGTCACACACAACTCATGAGTTATTAGGGATTGATTCAGTCATGTATATTTATTGTCGTCATGATTATGGGAATAGCTAGCAACCAGTGTCATTGAGACACCTGCTCCTGGGCATGCTGGAGATGGTGTGGGAGCCCATGGAGGTCAGGATGCTGCTGGCAAGGTCTGGAGATCGGTGCAGTTTTATGTTAGTTGTTCCCAAAATCCCAGGCCAGGGCAGGCTGTGCCTTTCATCAGGCCTCATGGTGCTCTGCAGACCCTGTGAGCAGCAGACTGGCACCAACAGGGTCTAAATTTGCACAAGAGTAATTTGAAAATCCTTCAGAGCTTGCTAACTTCTCTTGGCTCTAACAAAACCGATGCAGGAAAAGCAGGATTAAAAAAGGAAAAAAAAAAAAAGAAAAAAGGAAAAAGAAGCCAGAGATTGATTCTTACCTCATATCATTAAAAAATAAATTGCTGTAGCGCTATAACATAAAGTAAGAATCAATCTTATTTTTTAACACCAGAAATAACCTAATGAAATACAAGATTGATTCTGAATATGGGCTTCTTGGTGGAGCCCCTGTGGGAATTGATTACAAAATTGAATGTCTCAGAGCTGATAAGATGAATTTGGAATAAATCTTACTTTTAACTACTCCCTTTTTATGCTCATAAAAAAAAGAAAGATTGATTCCAATCAAAACTTCTTCTAAAAAGTAAGACAGTTTCGATTTGTCGAGGCAGTTTTTCAACAGAACAGCACTGAACTTCAGAGCCAATCTCACCCCTAGTTATGCGTTCCCCAGGGAGGAAAAATACGAGGCACAATATTTCTGATTTACAGCTTGAAATGAGACAGTAATGATCATAATAATCAGGACAAGAAGAAGGAGAGAGCCTCAAGTGGATGGCAGCTCTCTCGACTGATGATGCCAAGGGAGGCAGTGATTTGGAAAGCGAAGGTGGAGAAGCAGCTCCCCCTCCACCCTGCTGCAGGGGACTGCTGAGGACACCTCACTCTGCAGATTCCAGGGTGTAACGTTGGAACTGTTTATTCTGCAAAAAAAAGGCCTGCTGGGAGTCCCTCCAGCTTCCCAGGACTGCACCTCCAACCCTACCAGCATCTCCTGCCTGGCCCACAGCAGCAGTAGCTCCTTGAAGCCTTCTGCATTCATGGGTAGGCAGTCGCTTTGAGTTTCCAGTCTCAGCTCAGTTACAACCAGCGTAGTCCCATCACACCACACCATGCCTTGGGAGATGCTTAAATTCCCTCTGGCCAACCTGCCAGTTCACCAGGATGGAGGCTACCCAGTCCCACCAAGCTCAGAGCACTGGGCTCGCCAAGCTTTGCTTCCAGACTGGCTGTGTTAATTCCTATACCCTCATTTCTAATTACGCTTCATTATTTTGATCCCATGGGCAGCAGCCCTGGTCTTATCAAAAAATGAGGCAAAGTGGTTGTTTAGTCTCAGGGGCCACTCTGTGCTTCCTTTAATCTCTCCATCGCTGTCACTGCGTTACAGGAGGCAGTTGCAGGACTCTTTGTCGGTTGGGTGGTTTCTTCTCATCTCCAGATTCTATTTATTCATGGCCCATTCACGCATGTCTGTTCCAGTGTCAATATTTTATTTCAGCTTGAGTCACTCCCTTTCCCACCTGGGCATCTCTGCAAGATGGCAGTTTGCTCCCATCTCTTCCACCAAGTGCTTCTACACCAGAGAGATCTCACAAAGGATTTCTTTTTCAGAAGAAATGCTATTCTGATACCCAACTTGTGTCTCTCTTTCAGTTGCTGAATAAAATTTGAAGACTATCTATCTCTTTCTCTTTCTGTATCTCTCTCTTTCCTTATAGAATCACAGAATCATAGATTGGTTTAGGGTGGAAGGGACCATAAAGATCATCTCATTCCAACCCCCATGCCATGGGCAGGGGCACCTTCCACTCAACCAGGCTGCTCAAGCCTTGAATACTTCCAGGGATGGGGCATCCACAACTTCTTTGGGCAACCTGTGCCAGTGCCTCACCACCCTCACAGTAAAGAATTTCTTTGTAACATCTAATCTAAACCTACTGTCTTTCAGTTTGAAGCCATTCCCCCTTGTCCTGATGAACTGTTCAACAGTTCTTATGGAAGAGTCCTTCTCAAGCTCTCTTGTAGCCCCTTTAGGTACTGGAAGGTGCTACAAGGTCTCCCCAAACCTTCCCTTCTCCAGACTGAAAAACCCCCACTCTCTCAGCCTTTCCTCACAGGAGAGGTGCTAAAGACCTCTGATCATCTTGGTGGCCTCCCCTGGCCACCAGCAGGTCCCTGTCCTTCCTGTGCTGGGACCCCAGAGCTGGATGCAGGGCTCCAGGTGGGTCTCAGCAGAGCAGAGCAGAGGGGCAGAATCCCCTCCCTCCCCTGCTGCCCACGGGGCTCTGGCTGCAGCCCAGGACACGTTTGGATACCATTGGCATATGGTTCAATACGGCTCCTTCCTTTCAATCCTCTCAAAAAGGATATTTAAAAGGAACATCATCCACAGCACCATCTTCTCTGAGTTTTTTTTCCCACAGAAGCAGTCTGTGTCTGTTTTTCCCTCAGTCGCACAGCCAGGACCGCTTGGACACAGCCCCATCCCTGCGACATGAATCTCAGACAGCTCCCTTCCTCCTTTGCCTGGATCTCCCACATTCCCAGCAAAAGGCTTTGGCCTCTCCCTTGTCCGGGACGCACACACCAGATCTAGATGGGTGATGAGAGATGAGATGCATTGCTTCTGACATGTGGGGTCCTGGGGGGACAGTGGTCCCAGCACGGCGCTGCAGCCGGGGAGGTGCCAGCTGGGGCCAGGCGTTCTGCCTGTGAGCAGACACACAGCCCCAGCTGTGCCGAGCACGGGGACCCCCTCCCTTTCACACACCGGGCACATCAGATGTGCTCCTGACGTCCTTGAGTGTTGTGATGCACAGGGAAGGCGAGGGAGCTGCAGGCGCTTGCTTGGTGCTCGCCCCACGCTCAGGAGAACCTTCGGTGTGTCACCACAGTCTGTGCTGACTGTGGAGCTGTGGCACAGGTGGGAAGAGGTATTCGTCCTCCTGTCCCCCTCCTTGGACACCTGGCTGTGGTTTCAAAAGCACTGCAGGCTGAATTTGTTGATGAGGACCCTCCTGGTTCCTGCAGACAGGGAGGCAGCTCATAGGTCTAGATGAAGAACAGTTTAATTCTCTGATCCCAGCAAAATCTGGTCCGCATTAAAAATAACAAAAACTCCCTCAAACCCATTGTGTTTAAATAATGTTAAAGATCTGACTGAGAGCATCGAAAACAAATTCCAAGCCCTAATGAAGAAGGATTGTCTGGCATGGTAATAATAATAAACTCTGTGCACACATGTATGTATGTATGTATGTATGTAGAGAAGGAGAATTCCATCTGAGGAGCTGACAGCCCTATACTTGGCATGATCTCGTGGCTGCACCAGGAAGCACAGCAGGTAAGTGCCCTTGACCTGCAGTTCTCAGCTTGGTGAAGGCAGGGAAAAGGGGTGGTCTAGAGGAGGAGGAGAAAAGCAAGGTTTGCCTCCCGCTCTCCCCTTGTCCCAGCTGCAGCCCTGGGATGGCTGCTGGGCAAGGGGTCTGTTTTTCAGCACCGTTTGCAGTGGAATCAAGAGGACTTGTGGCAGCAAGTGTCTGCCAGGTGCCAGCCCAGCAGAGACATGAAGGCCAGACTGGAGAGGCTGGTTTGCAGCCAAAAGACACAGGTGAGGTACGAGGGGTAGAGGCCTTGGGGCCAGTCAGAAATGAGAGGTGTATGGGGAACACCATGTCCATTAACCTCAAAAGAGGGCAGAAGAGGCAGTGGCAGGACACTGTGTGGAGAGCTAACCCCGCACAGGTCACCAGGGCTGAGCATCCCAGCTCCCAGCCCTTGCTGTGAGGAGCTGTCCTTGTCCCACAGGGCATCTGTGAGATTGTCCTTCCATGCTGTGGGTTTGTTCAGCNTTTCTGTCACACTCCTCCACTTCATTATGCTTAACAGATCCTCCTCTGCCTTCCTGTTCATGTCCTTCAGATGCCTATGCTCTGATGAGAGGGGAAGGAAGGAACAAAAAAAGCATCTTCTAGTTCCTACCCATGCATGCAGCTGCACAGTGAGAGCTGGAAGAGCGATGCTGATGTACCACAAAGCCACAGGAGGATGGAAAGCTTAGCAGGTGCCCAGTCAACATGAAGAAAGGTGTGGGATGGGTGCTGAACTGGCCAGGAATACTGGGAGGTGGGAAAACATCTCCCTCTGGGACACTTTTGTGCAGGGCAGTTCCTGAAAGTCAGCAATAGAAGTCAGAGCCCAGTTTGCACACACTGCACCTGGAGGTCTTTACAGCTGAGCCCATCCTGGGCCTGCTGGCAGATGTCTGGTCAGCTTGGAGCCACATCTCTCAGTCCTTCCTCACTTCTCTGAGCTGAACTCACTTTATAATCACATGAGGATACCATCTCCCACAGGATTCTCCTGGAGAAACTGGCAGCCCACAGCTTAGAGAGGTGCACTGCTGGCCCCAGAGAGTGGTGGTGAATGGACTTAATCCATCTTGGCTGGTCACAGTGGCATTCCCCAGGGCTCTGTACTGGGGCCAGCCCTGTTTGATGTCCCTACGGATGATCTGGATGAGGGAACTGAGAGCACCCTCAGTTTGCAGATAACCCCAAGCTGGGTGGGAGTGTGGATCTGCTGGAGGGCAGGAAGGCTCTGCAGAGGGATCAGGACAGGCTGGATCCATGGGCCAAGGCCAGTTTTGTGAGGTTCAACAAGGCCAAGTGCCAGGTCCTGCCCCTGGGTCACAACAACCCCCTGGAGGTACAGGCTGGGAGAGAATGGCTGGAAAGCTGCTGAGTGGGAAAGGACCTGGAGGTGCTGGTTTTCAGTGGCTGAACATGAGCCGGAGTGTGCCCAGGTGGCCAAGAAGGCAAATGGCACCGGGCTTGTGTCAGCAACAGTGTGGCCAGCAGGACCAGGGCAGTGCCCATCCCCCTGTGCTGGGGGCACTGGTGAGGCTACACCTCAAATCTTGTGTTCAGTTCTGGGCTCCTGACACCAAGAAAGGCACTGAGGGGCTGGAGCATGTCCAGGGGAGGAAAACAGAGATGGGGAAGGGTCTGGAGCTCAAGGCTGATGAGGAGAAGCTGAGGGAGCTGGGAGAGCTCAGCCTGGAGAAAAGGAGGCTCAAGGAGGACCTTCTCACTCTCCCTGACAGGAGGGTGCAGCCAGGTGGGGGTCAGTCCCACATAACAAGAGATAAGACAAGAGGAAACAGCATCAGGTTCCACCAGGGGAGGTTTAGATTGGATATTAGAAAAAGCTCCTCCACTGAGAGGGTTATCAAGCAGTGGCACAGGCTGTCCAGGGCAGTGGTGGTGTCACCATCCTGGAGGTATTTAAAGGACTTGTAGATGTGGCACTTGGGAACATGGACTTGATAGTCGTAGAGGTGTTTTCTAATCTAAACAATTCCATGATTCTGTGATCACCCAAGTGAAAATCTGGACAAACAACTAAGCAAGCAGAGAGATATGTACTTATAGTCACCTGAGTTTCTGCTCCCAAGGCCTCCATGGCCCTTTTAATCACCTGGGCTTGCTTATGCTGTGCAATTTGCATGGTAATTATATTTAACAAGAACAGCAATAAGGGAAATAGAAAGTGTAATGTTTTTATCAAGGCATAATTATTCTTGAATAATTCGGTGATTACAGTTTGCTGTGTTTGGAACTAATTGTCACCAGCCCCTTTCAGTACAGCATACTCCCCCTCACTCCTGCAGCGTTAATCCCAGGATGCCTCCAGCCTCTGGCTTCTGGACCTTTCCAGCCACCCAGATTGTTTAGACTCCCAAGTATGATGTTTTGTGGCCCCTAGACCTGCACCTAGCTGAGCAAGCCTGTGGAAATGAGTATGATGAGCACGTCCTTCCAGCACCTTTGCCTCTCCGCAGGGCCTCTCCTGCACGTATTGACAGCTCAGGTCAGCACAGTGTGCCAGACACGCTTGGGCCGAGCAGCAGGGGAACTCCAGGGACAGGATGGCTCCTCCAGGGGCATCCATGCAGGAGGGATGGAGCTAGGCACTGAGGCCTCCCAGTGTGACCGCAGGAGGACGGGAACACAGCATCACCCTGGGAACCCCAGCTGCCAAAATTCCAGCTCACCACCTCACACGGAGAAGTGCATTAAGCTTCCTGATGTGCAAGGCCTGAATGGCTAAAATGTGAGGAGCCTGTAGAGCTCTTCTTCTCAAAGCTTGGGGTGTACACTGAGATTTCAGCCAGGAAGGGTCTGGCTGGTCCCACCGTCCCCTTGCAACAGCCACCCTGGCTATCATCCCTGCACATGTATTTCCCCCACAGCCAGGTCCACAGAGGGGCTGGGAGGGAGAGCAGAGCTGTAGGGCAGAGCAAAACCTCTGTCTTTCCCTTCTACTGCAAGGAAAAGAGAGGGACCCACCTGGATAAAAGCCCCCTCCTCCTCCATAGCCCAACACACAGCACAGAGGAGCTGTGCTCTCAGCATTTCCTATCCAGACCCCAAGAAATCAGAAAAATGCTGTCCTTGCCCTCCTCTGAGCTCAGGTAGCCAAACCCTGATGCTGAGATGCTTTCCAGGCTGCAGCCTCTCTGCTGCCAGTTCTCCCCTGGTGGAATGAGTGCACCAGCTCTCAGCCAAGGAGCTGCTGCAGGGTGGGTGGCTGCACATGTACACCCAGCTCCAGGTCACACGTCACAAGCAGGGAGAGAAGGTGCTACACAACTGCAGCTGGATCCTCATGAGCTGAGAAAGAGCTCATCTGTCCTTTTAGAGACTCCCAGAGCGATGTCTGCAGGCTCCCTTGTGGGTTTTTGGGCATACATAGAGGACAGCCTGTTTTAGTCCTGCTCAGGATGTTAAACCCTGCTGTCTTTCTGTGCTAGCTCACTGAAGACAGTCCCAAGAAAGACGAGAAAGGCCCATGGAGCCAGGATTTAACTTCTATGAACACTCAGAGACCTCGCGTTCAGGTGTCTGAGTCCAGCTCATCTTCTCAGCTCTGAACGCTTGTAGCTGCTTCAAGAAGTGCTCAGAAATCCCTCAATCCCCTGAAACATAAAAAGGAGAAAAACACAACTGCTCTGTGATGTATAGCTGCTTTGCTAGCCAAAAGGGCTCTGAAAACATCAGGCAAGGAATTCACTGGAGGCAATGTGCTTTGTAAATCACAGAGTACACCAATGTTTTAGGGTTTGGCGGTGGCTGAATTGGATCACTCGAGGCTGGTAACAAAGGAAGATGTAGGATAGGGAGGCAGGAAGGGTTGCAAGGTGCTGTCTGGAAGGCACAGGAATGAGAGGAAAGAGTTTTCAGGGAGAAAGTGTAGGAGCACATGAGCTCAGGAGAGGCTGTGATCCATTGAATAGACTGAAGCTGGTGAAGCCTCAGGCTAGGAAAGTCATGCCGAAAAGAGGGAGTTGAGGTTGCCTTTCCTTCCCTTTTACCTACACAAAATGCAGCTCACAAACAGAGCTGAGTGCCAGTCTGCAGCCCAGTGACAGGCACTCCAGAGCAGATCCAAACAAGACAGACTCTGGTGGGAACAGATCCTGTCGCAGTCCTGAGCCCACACCTGTGAGGAGCACACAGCAGGGTCTGTCCATGCACAGCACACTCTGCCCCTGCTGGGACCCTTCAGACCCTCCATGAGACAAGTTCCTGCAGGGTCTTGTGCAACCTGGATCCTGTTCACACAACCTGAAGGCGTCAGACATAGGAGGGATCACAGTGCTGGAGCCCAGGATGAGTAGATACTCCCACCTGGGCTCCCTAAGTATGGCTCTCGCAAGCAGCAGTGCGTGCAGAGAGAATCTGTGCTTGGTGGTTGTTGGCTTAGCCTCAACCCTACAAGGCTTCAACACCATTGTGGTTCCATCTGGCTGCTTCAGCAGAGGGGACACAGCCTTGAAAAGGATGGGGGCCATGCTGGGTAGGACCAGGCACCCCTTTCCCCAGTGTCCCAGAAGAACATTTTCTTTAGTCTCTCCTTAAACCCTCGCAAGCTTTTAGATTCCACACCATCGTGCAGCAACCAGTTCCACAGGTCTATCACACGTTCCTTTGTCTTGCTTTTAACACCTGCTAGCAACCTGTCTTGCTCTCTGCTTCTCACACTCTCTCTTGCCCTCTTACTGGGACTTTTACCACATGTCTTTGGCTACCTCTGTCCTGGGCCGGCATGAGCAAAGTCACTCATGCACTTGTCAGAAGTGAGACTGTTCCACACTGTTCATCATCCTTCATGAGTGTTTCGCTGTGCTGCAGCATTCCTCTGAGGTGAGGGATCAGCGCTGCGTGTGGTACCAAAAAGATGAACAAACAACCGGTTTTCATAGTGAGTGGTCCTGACTTTGGAGCAGAGCTCAGCTACAGATCAGGGTAAGACCTCAGCGTGGTCAGAAGGGAAAGGAGTTGAGAAAGCTTCCAGATAGTCTTTCAGGTGAAAACAAGGCTTATTCATATGGTGAGTCCCCTTGGAGACAGAAAGGGTTGTTGAGGAGGGTAGTGGGAAGCCAGGGAAGTACCTTGGCTTTGCAACATGTCTGTAACCCCTTCCTTCTCCTTTGCTGTGGAACAGAAGACCTTGTGTCACCCCTACCTGTCAGGGATGCTGGATTAACCATCTGCTCCAGCCCTGCCCTCCCTAAGAGTTTTGGGTTGGACTGGGGAGACTTGGGATTGGTTCAGACACGAAGACAAGACCTCCCCATCAATGCCCTGCTAGCTCCCTTGGTAAAGCAGAGCTGCTTTGTTAATCGTATCCATGGATTAGCATGGGTTTATGAGCTCCACAAGGAAGCATTTGGAATCATAAATTGCATTTTTACCACTTAGCCCAGGAGGATCTCTGGGGCTTGGTAGACAGATATAAAAGGAAACCTTTAGAGAGAACAAGGGGGATAACAAAGAGATTATCAGAACCAAGCCTGAAAATTAATAGACCAAATCAAAATTAATTAATGGACTAAATCCAATTAATAGACTAAATCAAATCCTCTTTGAAAATGCGGTCACCTCAATCACCGATCATCTTTTCACTCTCCCATGAAGACACATGGTTCAGCTTCTTCAGCAAAGTGGGTTAAGAAAGACCAGGCTGGAGCAGCAAGGGTGAAAGTTTGGGAGTTTAAGGGTCAGAGTTACCCCTGCAAGGGGGAAGGCAGCTTGGGAGCCCAGGGTGGGCCTGGCACAGCTATGGGGCATAATCCTGAAGCAATTAAAAAGCTGGTATCTTCTCCCATTAATGAAAACTATTGTGCTAAAAACACGGTAAGTATTAAGAGCAGTTGTCCTGCTGTTTGGCTCGTATCTGGATTAGATTTGTGCTAAGGATGGAATATGAGTCTGGCTAAGTATTACTTTCCACAAATATTTGGCTTTTAAAAAAAGCCCAAATGTGGAGTTTATCACATTCAGACCCAAATAAACTGCGGTGGATGTGAAGAGCAATAAAAAGTAACAGGAGAACCAAACAAAGGGGCACCAAGGGCGGGCACTGCAGGCCACAGACGGGGGAAGCACAAGGTGTGACGGGGGTTTGGGAGGGTGGGAGCGAGGAAGGGGACAGAGGTGGGAGCAGCATCATCAGGGTGTGTCACCAGGTCACTTCAGGTCACCACCTTCTCCATGCTACGCAGCAAGACCTGGGGACGCTATGGCTCCTCCTGGACCGTGCATTTTTGGAGATGGAGCTGGAGAGAAACCCTGCCCTGGGGAAAAACACTGTTATCTCATCAGCAATAAAGAAAGTCCATAATCACCAGCTGGGCTGGAGACTATTGAATTTGGACATCCCAATCCCATACTCTAACCACAAGAGGAAAACTGATCCAAACTGGCCTTGTAAGTGCAAACACTGATGGAGGAAGACTTTCAGATGCCATTTAGTCATAAGAGGCTTGGCAGAGGGAGCACCAGCCTATCTTGGGTTTGCTGGGATAGAACTAATTTCCTTCTAAGTACCTGGTAGAGTGCTGCGATTTGGATTTAGTACGAGAATAATGTTGATAACACGCTGGTGGTTTAGCTGTTCCTCAGTATGGCTTACCCTAAATCAAAGACTTTTCAGAGCCAGCAAGCAGATGCATAAGAAGCAGGTGCACAAAAGGGAGCATGGCCAGGAGAGCTGACCCGAACTGGCTGAAGGAATATTCCATAACTTGCCCAGGAACCTCATGCCCAGGGCATCAACTGAGGACAGCTGGCTGGGAGACACCAACTGCTGCTGGGGAATGGGCTGGGGTATGGCCAGTGAGTGTGAGCAATTGTGTTGTGCATCAATCGTCTCTCGTGGGTTTTATTCTCTCTACCCCTCGCCTTTTCATTATTATTATTATTATTGTTGTTGTTTTTATTATATATTGCTTTATTTCCATTATTAACCTTTTCTTACCTCAGTGTGTGGGTTTTACCTTTTTCTGAACCTACTCCCCATCCCACCAGGGGGAAGAGCAGGGAGTGAGTGAGCCTCAGACAAGTACTTTAGTTGCAGGTTGCAATTAAATCACAGCACAGCCAAAATACCTCTTTCCTCTGAAAGAAGGAACTTTCACCCCTTAAATTATTGTTTAGCTACTGAAAATATGATTGTGATTTTGAAAGTTTGCAGGCTTTTCCAGCTGGGTGGTTGGAAGGAAACTACCCTCTTTTCCATAGCTGAAGGGTCCTTTTAGGATGCAGGAATCTCAAAATTGCTCTTAAAACACATGGGAAAAGTAACAGCCCCTCCTCACCTCCCCCCACCATGTCATCCAGTGTGTGATAACAAAATTGCCCCAGTGAGTGTGGTGTGAAGCCAGAGCTGCAGCATCCTACACCCCATTTTGAAGCACTCCTTGAGCATCCAGGTTTCTGTGTCTGCATCCCTCTTTTCAATCTGCATGTTTAATGGGGCTGAGGCAAAAGCAAAAACAAAACAAGTACAAAAACCAAACAAACCAAAAAAACCCCTCACACAACCCAAATGAAAGTCACATTTGAAGGCCTAGGTTTCCATTTCACATGACACTTTGAAACCCATTTGCCTAATGGTATTTATTGCCTTTCTCAAACAACAAACAGAAGAAAAGCCCACAATGAAGAAACAGAAAGTAGTACTTCTTTTAATACAAAATTAATTAATCTGCAATTAATCACAAAAACAGGCCTATCTTCCTTTGGCTGTGCTCAAAGACAGTTGCTCGCTATCTCCGATTTACTCCTGACTTGCCAGCAGCGCACGAGAGAGGAGGCTGGAAATGGTTTTAATTCCTTATCATTGCTTGTGTCATGGTTGTCTTTGCTTTCATAAGGCATCCCCTGGAAAACAAGGATGTCGTGTGGGGCTCATGATGAGCCTGTGGGCCAGGGCAGGCGGAGCACGGTGGGGAGCAGAGCACCCGTTCAGGGAGGCGATGCTCGTGCCGGTTTTGCCCTGCTGGAACACCCTGGCGTGTGTCACCCTCCCCAAACTGCACATGTGCTTTCAGCCAGCTGGTTTCCCACCGGGAACCAGCGCTCATGGAGACATCGCTGGCCCAGCTGGCTCACACAGGTCCAAGGAAGTGGGACATTCAGTGCACACCACTAAAGTCATCCCCGGAGTCCAGTCTGCCTTGGTTCCTCACTCTCTACCCAGGATGGATTCCTGCTGTGCTGCAGGTCAGTCCCAAGCCTGGTTTTCCCACAGGAATTCACTCCAGCTCCTGCCCAGCTCCCTGGTAGAAACCCCTGTTCCCCTCCTCCAGCAGACCTGCCCATCTCTCTCAGCAGCTATTGCTGGGAGGAAATTCAGATATTGCTCCTCAGGAGAGTTCAGTGTTTCAGCACAGTCCTCATTCCAAAATGGAACAAAACAAAGGCAGAGCTTTCTCTGTGAACTGGTATTTAATGATTTTGAGTCACTCAACTCGGCACAGTTGGATAAAATCAAAATGTTTTGTCCTGATTTTAATTACCCATTACTATTAAATTATTTTTTATATATTACAGAGTATTATGCACAAGCATTTTGATGTTTTGACCACTTCCTCCCTTTTTCTTTCTGTGAGAATGAAGTTTCCTCCCAGTCCACGCATTTTCACAAGCTGTTTTGCTTTCAACAGTTTGGCATTTTCAACAGAAAGAATAAAAAAAAAAATCTGTCTGAAAACCAGCTGCACTTGCAAATGCTGCAGGAGGAGCTTCATTCATTCAAAACACAATTTCCATTGGATCCCTTTCCTAGGTTTTAGCTGCTATGGGGTCAAAAATCCAGCCATGCTTTGAAGCACTTCCATGGGGCTCTGTATTAATTGCTTCCCTGTGACTTCAGATCAATTATAAAGCTCTGTAAAGGAATTGTGCTACTCTTCCAAGCCTCCTGTTCTGGAGGCTTGCCCCCAGGTCAAGATCAGAGGTGTTTTTCCTTCCCAGGTAAAGCTGCAAATGCCAGGAGCCAAAGCATTCTTCCTGATGTCCAGAGCACGAGTTTGGGAGGTGGTGGGATAGGTATGGATCCATACCCATATCCAAGCAGCTGCCCAGAGTTTCCCTTTTGAATGGCAGGGCAGGTTTTGCTTTGAGCCCTCACCCAGCTGACAAAATACACCACAACACACAAACCCCAGCTGAGCATCTGCCACCTGTGATGATTCAAAGGAGGTGACATTGCAGGCTCTAGATTAAAAAAAATAATAAAAAAAAAAAAGAAAGAGAGAGAAAAGAAAAAAGAGAAAAGCCCATTCCTTAGGATTTATCCTTGCAGTTATCTGCCTTGCAGCAGCATTGCCTTCCTTTGGGGAAGATGCTCTCGTTGCTTTCCTCCCTCCACGTGGTACTGACCACAGAGGTTGAGAGCTCTTGCAGCTCCTCAAGATGTTTTTCATCTCAATATTATTTTTAGGAGAAGAAGGGATAAAATATGTCTTTTTGACAAGTGAGGGAAAAAACAAAGATTTTTTCCCTGAGAAAATTCTGTTTTGTTTAAAAATGTCCATCAGAGGGGAGCTAAACATAAAAAAGCCTAATATTTTTTAGTGAAACAAATAGATATTTTTTACTGAAGAGTTTTTTTTAAAGTCTGTGCCCCATCTCCTTCTTCTTCGTCTCAAGGAAAAAAAAAAGTAGAATAAATTTATACATGATTTTGGGAGAAAGGGGAAATGCCCGCTAGAAAACCCAGACATGTTTTAAGCAGCTGAGTTGTAAAAATCTCTTTTTAGCCAATAAAGTCAGTGGGTCTGTTGCGGGGGCAGGCAGCAGAGGCAGTGGGAAAGGTGGATGGGTGTCCAGGGGGCTTTCCAGGCTTCAGCCGAGCTGGTCCCAGCGCCAGCGACGCGTGATGTGCTGTGGTGGCCATGCCTGCTGTATGACTAATTTAGCACTTCATTCCCTTTGAGCACTGCACAAATTACTCCGGTTGTTTATGCGTCAGTGTCACTCTTCACGTGCTGCAGGAACTTTATGGGTGGCGATTAATCCACATTAGCGCTCTCTGGGGCTCACACCTGGCTGGTCCCGGAGCAGCTCTGCCCAGGGAAACTGAGGCGCGGGATGGGTGAGGCGGCGAGCCGAGACCACCGCCACCACAGACATCCCAAAGCGGTGCCCCAAGCCTCTTTGCTGCCAGATTTTGAGGGTGATGCGACGCACCCGTGAGGCTGATGGACCCTTGGGTGGTGGGAGGGGGCTGGAGGAGGCAGGGACCACTCCCGAGCGCAGCTCCTATTGCCGCAGCCACCACGGGGAAAGGATTAAGCTTCCAGATGGGGGGAGTCGGCAGCGGGAGCTGGCAAAACCTTCAGAAACAAAGATCCTCTTTCTATGCAAATGTCTCTTAGAAATAAAACTCAGGGGGAAAGAGCAA
>VWZW01004137.1:508631-522138 GCA_013397115.1 Edolisoma coerulescens
GCCACTGAATTGAGAGTTAATTTGAATTTGAGTTGACAAACTCCAGGCATATCCCATCTGCGCTGGCAGGAAATGGCCAATGTGTTAACCTTCCAGCAGGGAGGGCAGGGCAGAGGGGAAATGCTTTCACCTTTCCCTGCATTTAGTGTANAGCTCTTAAAAAAAAAATTAGGGTCAAATAAAATAACGCCTTGGGCTGACCTAAAGCCAACGTTGAAATTCCCTGTGAGCATCCAGAGGTGTCTGGGAAAGGGAGGAAAACCCTGTCTTGCTGCTTGGGATCAGAGGCCAAAGGCAAAGCCTTGGAGAGGAGGGGAGAGGAGCCCAGGCTCAGCGTTTTTCCACATCTTGTCCCAGACAATCCCATGGATGTCTGCTCCGTCCCACCTCACTGCAGCAGGAGAAGCTGCCACCGTGTCCCCTCAGCTGCTTGGGGACTCTCCCTGCTTTCCTCCCTGCAAAGTCAGTGTGTTTTGCCCAGTCAGCCCTCCAAGGCTGCTCTCACCACAGAAACGTAACAAAAGCATCCCTCCACAGGCAACGGCAGATCCTTGCATATTTATTTTGGTGGAAGTAGTGGTGTATTTAACCAGCTGTGAAGCCAGAGAGTGGCCAGGGTTGATGTTCTGCCCTTCACAAGGAGCTGGAGGTGCAAAGGGAACCCATGGAATACTTCACATCTCAGAACAAAGAGGTGCAGCTTGTACTCGGGCACCTGTCCACACCATGTGGCTGCTGAGGTGCCCTAAGGCTGGATTTTGTGGGCTGATTAACCACAACCTTCAACTGCAGGGAAATTTACCAGGGTGGAGAAGAAGGAGATTTTCTGCTTCAGCAGGGAATGCTGAGGCCTGGGTGCTGCAGAGGGACTGAGCCCCCAGACACCTTCATCGTCTCCTTCTCAGCCTCTAACCCCCCACAGATTTTTAATCCTGCCTCCCACTGCTCCTCTAGCATTTCTCTCTCAAAGATGGCACTTCCAGCTGATGTTGATTTTTCTATCTCTCCAACAGTGTTTTTAAGTACAGGCAAGGCAGCTGGAATAAAATTAGCATTATTTAGCATTACCTAGCACCAAAGGCACTTGACAGATGCAGAAGAACAAAGATTTGGGCTGGATTTTGGGAGAAAGCTTTCTAGTGTGCCCAACACAGAAGTGGGGGAAGAAGCTGGGCTCTCATTCCCTGGGGAGCTGCACAGCCACAGGCAGGCTGTCCACACCTGCACTCCCATCTCGATGCTGGCAATTCCCCTGTGGGGGATTGACCAGACTCATCAGAAAAGCAAATGAGCAGTTCTTGGGGTGTCAGGAGCTGTGGGTGAACCAGGGCTTGTACTGACAATGTTATTCCCACGTCTACTTCCTCATCCATTGCTGCTAAAACAGCATCTCAAACATCAGCATCACCACGCAAATGCCACCATCCCTATGCCAAAACAGACTCCCACCCCCCAGTATTCCTGGGGATATTGACTTCTACGGGTCATGAAGAGAAGGGTGAGGATGCAAAATATGTTGGGAAGAGAATTGGGGAAAGCAGGGAGCAGCAGGCAGAGGACTTAGGACCAGGTCTGAGGCCCATCCCAGAATCGGCCTTACCACTAGTGACTATGCCTGGCTATTTCCCTTCCTGGCTGCATCTCCCGCCTGCTGAGTACAGAAACAAACCAAGCCCTTGATGCTGCCTCCCTCTGCCACTAACGCCTGTAACGAGGCTTCAGCCAGGCACAAGATTGCGGGAAATGCAGCTTGTCACCTTCCCCGTGGCCGCAGGCAACGTCAGGATTCTCAGATGCTGTAATGGAGAGCTGTCAAACAAACCCGTCCCCTCCGGAGATGCTCCACTCAGCCTTGTGCTTGCACATCCCCTTCCCAGTGAACACATGCCACCGCTGCACATTTAGGAGTGGGATAAACAACCTCTCTGCGATCCGCCCTCATTTGTGTGCTTGCTCTCCCGAGGACTCTCGTAATTGCTTCTTTGCCTTTAAATACCATGCTGCTCCTTTGGCATTTCACTGTTTAAATGTCTCCCGCTTCGAAGATGACATTGTCTGGAGGCGGATGGTTTGGGGTGGTGTCTGCAAGGTGCAGTGCACGAGAGCAGTGGGCTGCTCTGCCTGTCTGACTTCCCCAGTGGTGAAGGCAGGGTCAGGCAGGATGGCTTTTTGCAGCACAGCCACGGAAAGCTGGGTTCAGGCAAGATGACTTTTGCAGCACAGCCATAAAAAGCTGGGTTCAGGCTAGAAGCTAGGATATGCCCCTTCCCCTGCCCTTGGAGGAGTTCCTCCTCCCCATTCCCGGTGGTTGCAGTTGCCTTGGCTGCACCTGCCTTCCCTGCAGGGGGAGTAATGAGGGGGAAAGGTAAGTCCTGCTCTGATGGTTGGAGCCATCCTGCCCCAGCGCAGGCTGGAGCATCCCATTAGTACTGAGCTGAAAGTTCAGCCTCCAGCATCCCCAGGTCAGAGAGCTGTTGCTGTCAAGCGGACAGACAACATTTCCAACCCCCTGTGCTCTCAGAGAGTGCTGGATTCTTCCCACAGCTCCTTGCTGTGCTTCACAAACCTGCAGCCTCCCAGCTGGGAATGGATCCAGGGTGTCCCATACTGCAGCACACACCTGTGGCTCCACGTGCACAGGGAAATGTGCCAGCTACCACCTCACAGAGCCCTGGCTCTGAGTGCCCCCATTCCTATGAACCTTAGAGCCCCAAGAAGGATGTTCTCAGGATTTTCCACTTACACGTTTTGTTTCCTATTTTGCAGGCAATGGGAGAGCTGAAGTATTTTTGCAATTAGTGTAGTATTAAGTACTGTGATCAGGAAATGTTCTTTCAGGGAAAGGGCAGGGGGGAAGCATGAGGAACATCCTTCCTTATTATTTTTGGGAAAAGTGTAATTATTACCCCTTCGGCCTGTCTGCAAAAGGGATTAATAATGTCCAGCTTCACAGCTGTCAAAGCTGTGATTAATTGAGCTTGCTGTACTGAAATCTCATCTGTTTGTCTTGTGTCAATGTGCAAATTGAAAACACAACACAATATATCTTACCAGGCATCCTGTACCTCTCAGCTTATCGGGCACCCTCCTCCCACCTCTCTTGCTTCCAAACAGCCTGGAGGACTCAAGCCACTGCTCTGCAGCCATGTTGAACCTGGAGCTGGCCACTATCACCCCTGCTGTGGGCATGGTGGGGTTAAAAGGCTGAGGGCACCACCTGCTCTGCAGCCTGGTGGTTGCTCTTGCAGGATGTTTCTTCTTCTCCCAAAGAAGAGTCACACGGGGGTAAAAGTTTCAGGAACTGCTTTGCCACAAAAGTTTGCTTTTTGGCAGGACTTGCCCCCTCATCAGGGCACTTGCCAACCTCGGGGTGTGTTTGTGCCCACCACTCCTCCCAGGCACAGCTGCTTGTTTCTGTGCACGGCAAGGGAAGGAATGTTGCAGGATGTGAGTTCATAAATGATGCCTTGCACAAGCCTGTGGTAGGATTAACCTAAAATAATTTTTAGGCCACGACTCACCCATCCAAAAGTCAGAATGTGCCTGAGCATGACTGGCTGCACGCCTGGGAGAGAAGCTGGGTCTCACAGCCCTGGTCCCATCAGCCTGCAGGCTTCAGGAAAGAGCCTGAGAATATCCCTGGTGGGATTATCCTCGTCATAATTCACAGAATCACAGAATTTTTGGGGTTGGAAGGGACCCCTGGAGATCTCCCACTCCAATCCCCCTGCCACGGCAGGGCCACCTGGAGCAGGTGACACAGGAACACATCCAGGTGGCTTTGGATGTCTCCAGAGAGGGAGACTCCAGGACCTCCCTGGGCAGCTGTTCCAGTGCTCTGCCACCCTCAATGTAAAGAATTCCTTCCTCGTGTTGAGGCAGAACTTCTTGTGTTTTAGTTTATGGACACTGCTCCTTGTCCTGTCACTGGGCACCACGGAAAAGTCTGGCACCATCCCCTTGGCTGCAGCCTCAGCACCATCTGGTCTCTTTACTCAAACTTTGGGCCATGAGTTTGTTTTCAAAGCAGGACTTCCATCTTCCATTGTACTTCCACCAATCCCACTGAAAGGACGTGGGGTATTTTTGTCTGCAAGGCAGCGTGCCTGCCCCTTGGTGCTGAATAAATAAACTGTGATGGTTAAGGAGATCATTGTTAATCAGAGTGCATAAGGAGCCTGAGAACCCTCCAGGGGGATGTGCTGCAATGCACTGAGTGCAAATCATAGGCACTTTTTTACAGGGACATGATATTAAATAGAGTTCTGTGGCAGTATTGTCTCTGAGAGAGAATTCACTAGGATCTGATGGTCCCCGTCAGGATCTATCCCAGGATCTAATTCCTGACCAGAAGCAGGCCTGGAATGTGTCTGGGACTTCCCTGTCCTCTGCCTGGCATCCCACACCCAGATGAATGAGAACTCCAAGGCACAAGCTGTGCTAGGCAAAGTCAAGACACTGTAGGGATGCGCCCCTGTCACTTCCCCAGTAAAGTAATTTCTGAACCACACCGGAATGGGATCCCCCTGAAAGGACCCTGCAGAGACTAAAGGCAGGTGAAAGACAATACTCTAATTAAATACCCTATCCCTGTGGCTTTAGCTGATGCTCACAGAATAAAAACAAGTGGAAAACTAGCAAGAACAGTGTGTTTACCGTTTCTCATTGTACAATATGCAATGTTTTCTCAGCATGTCTTCAGGAGACAAGCAGCTGGGAGCCCAGACTGGATGAAAAGAGAGAAAGAACAAGGTGTTAGGCAAGAAATGCTGGGGAGGTGGGGGGAGTAAGGTGTCCCTTTGTAGCCACCGTGTAGCACCCTGTGGTGTTCACCCTAACAGGAGGAGAAGTTGTTCCCATATCCACCCTTACAGTGGCTGTTGTCAAAGGCACTGGAGCATTTGGTGCTGGTCGTGCCTGCTGGTGAACACAAACCATCTTCCCACCTCCCCCTTTTAGCAGAGATGTCAGGAGGGATGGAGCTGGGATGGCCAGGCCATTTGCTCTCCCTCTGGGACTGTCTCTCATCCCCTTACAAGTCACTGGGCATGGTTTAGGCTGGCAGCTGGGCTGGGCCCTCTGTGGAGGATTCTCCTGGGTCCTTGCCAGAGTGGGTCTCCTCATCCAGAGGCTGACCCAGCTCCTCCAGGTCAGGTGTGCACCTTTGCATTCGCCCTCTGCACGAGTTTTTACGCTTCCAGCAGCCTGCACAGCCTGGCTCAGGCCCAGCAAAGCTGGGACCCAGCTCTCGGCAGCACCAGCACTGTGCCAGTGCTACAATCCCTGCCCTCCTGGTATCCACAGCCTCAGTCCCCATCACCTCTCACTTTTAGCAGGGACACCCAGTGATCTTTTCCTTCAGTCTCCTGCTGAGCCTGGTGGACAGGGTGGGCATGGGCTGCTCCAGTTCAGCTGATGCTGTAGGTGATGGCTCAGGTGATGGAAAGCAGAGGGTACATCTTCCATCCACAGGCATCAGCAAACTGGGAGAGGTATCAAGCAGTGTGGAGGGCACTATTTTAGAATTTAAAACGATTTTAGCAAGCTGGAGGAACCATCCAAAAAAAAATCCAGGTTGATGGTGGAGTAAGTAATCCCCCACGCCACAGGGGAGGCATTTTGCCCTGCAGGCAAAGGACCCATGTGGCCTCCTGCCCCTGCACAACCTTGCCATCCTGTGCTGCAGCCACTGCCTGTGACATGGGGAAAAATGACCCTGATCCACCCTGGGGAGGCTAGTTTGGCAGTCAGGGACCTGAGCCTGCAGCAGCAAACCAAGGCATAGACAGAAGCCTGAAAGGAGCCTGGAAGGGGCTTGCTCCTGTGAGCAGGAAGGAAAGTGGTTTCTAGAGACCCCAGAGGACTTGAGGCTCCTCTTGGTTCCCAGCCCCTTTAAGGAAACTCCTCCTCACGTGTTGTTTGTGCGATCTGCTGGAGTCTGCATCACGTTGAAGCCCATTAGATCTATTTTCTGTAGCTGAATAATTTTAATTTTCTAGTCAGTTACCTTTTAGGTCTCGCTTCCCTCTTTTTTTGTGTCTTAATTGTCTTTTCCATATATTGGTGCTCCCCTGACATTCTCTCCCCTCTCCGGTGCGCCTGCTCTCCTCCCCTACCCTCTCCCTCCCTCCTGCCTGTCTCCACCTGCCTAAACCCTCCAAAGCTATTGCATCTGCCCTCCAACTGCTCTGCATCATCCCAGCAGTGGCTGCAGCCACGTGAGATGTTGTGCCAAGGAGCTTTGTCCTTCCTGGCAGGAGATGGGCCCTGGGATCAAGGATCAGGCCAACTAAACTGCAACTGTGTGTATTCAGGCTGAAGACCACTCACATCAGGTCTCAGCAGCTTCCCTCCTGGTGCTGATGGACTTTGGAGACATCTTTTTCCAGTTCTCCAGGCCCAGCCCCCTGTCTCATCAGTGCTGCTGTGTCCCAGCTGGGAGCACAGGCATCCTGACTCCAATCTCTCTGGTGATGGTGGGAGAAACAATGCCCAAATTGCATCAAAGCTGTCTCACCCATCTCAAAGCGGAGATAAGCTGTTGTAAATCTTTCCCTGTGGCTGGAGAACACCTGTCTTGTAGGCACATGAAACCATGGGAAATGGCATTTTGTGCCTGCAAGCGAGCAGCCCACAGCACCCCACGGTGCCAGGATGTGCTCAGGGAACTGTCTGCAGCTGCACCAGACATCTGAGCTAAAGAAGAGCTGAAGTACAGCGCCAAGCTCCCCCCAGGACAGAGGGGATGGAGGGGCATTTCCTGTCACTGCCAGGCTGGGGGACTCAGTGCTGCATTGCTTCCTCCCCCTGCCTCAACTTGATGCGTTTTCCCATCCCAATCCCAGGCTGCTGTCACCATGTCCGAAACTCAGGGCTTGTACACAGCATCCACAGCAGATCCTGCATCCTCCCCACCCCCAAGGAGATGATTTTGACCTCGCATCATGCCCGGGGCTCTGCTGTTAGCAGGCAGGTTCCACCATGCACATCCTGCTCAGTCTCCCCAGGAGCAAGAGGAGCATCCCCAGGTTTGGGCAGGAGCTCCAGTTTCGGTGCCTTGTCCTAATCTCAGTCTCCTGGTAATTTCCATCCCTTTAGACCCATCTATGGGAAAGACAAGCGGTCCCTATCTTTGCTCGAGGCCCCTGGGCACGGTGCAGTGACGGGAGGCAGCCGGTTCCTGAGCAGCGTGACTTGCCCTGCCGGGTAATGCTTCCCCTCCTTCCCTTTGAGGAATTTCTCACAGCACGGCTCAGTTTTTCTTTCTGCAGCGGCACAAAGCAAAGGAGATCAAACCTCAGGCACACACACTCACAGAAATCCGTCTGCCAGCAAACCTGGGTGTGGAGCCGGCTGCATCCCTGGTACAGGAAATCAAAGGCGGCGGCTGATGCACAGCACAGTGCCGAGGTCAGGGGTCCCTTTGCTGTCGGAAAAATGGGACAAGAGGAAACAGCAATAATCAGATGATTCAAAAGCCTCGTTTACGCCTCACCTGGTTGCAGGGCTCCCTTGCCTGCAGCTCGTAGTGTCACACACTCGGCTGTCCCCGCTTCGGCGCCCGTGGCTGGGAGCACAAGGGATGGGCGGCTGCAGGGAGACAGAGGTGCCGAAAGGCACAGGAGACAGAGACGTCAGCAAGCCTCAGGGGCTGCCGGGGCTGGCAACTGGCAGCAGCGACCTGTTGTACCTCCAGAGAGCCTGTTGGAACAGAGAGGACGGGGAAATGTGCTTCTGGTGTTTTTGGAGGAAATTCTATCCCAGAGATGCCAAGCTAGCCATGGATCCTCAGGATCAGAGCCTGCCCCTTGGAACCCACCCTCTCCAAGCAGCCTGAGCTGTATGCAATCACCAGGTCTGTTTCTCAGAAGAGAAAAGCAAGGTCTGACATCTCTCTGCTGGTAATAAACAGGGGCTTATCTCTGCCTTGCACTTTGCTCTCAGCCAGGCCTTTGACACCCTTGTGCACGCAGCCTATGACTCAAAATGTCGCTGGGATCTGTGGCAGTTCTTATTTCAGCTGTGGAAGTGATACCTCCGGGGCCATGAGACCGGTCTGCACAACAGCACCCAGGGCTTGCTCAGCCCTTCTGTTTGCCCAGGAGGCACCTCTGGCCACTGCTGCTCCTGATTAGTTTTGTTTTTCTTGCTAATAAGGGACCGAGCAGTGATCTCTCACAGCAGCTGTGTGGCCGGCAGGGATGCTGGAGAGCAAATGAGTCCGTGGGTCAGGGGGTGTATGGGTGGGAGATGTGGGATGGGATGACACTGGCTGCACAGGCTGTGCTCGGCTGGGAGGTTGTGATGGGTGCAGATCAGCATTGGGGAGGACCACTGTGCTGAGGTGACGGCGTGTGGGAGACTGTGGCTCTGTGTGCTCCTCTGCACGTTTGCAGAAATGCACGAGAGAGGTGATGTGTGTCTGTGTGTGATAAGCGGAGCAAAACATTCAAGCAACAGGCTCTGTAGGCTGGAGCTGTAAGTTTGGGTGCAAAGAGATGCTCTGGCAATGCATTTAGGCAGTAAGGCTGTATGACAGGGAATGGGGGTGACAGCTTTGCGTGCACAGTTGGTGTGGGACATGGTGTGAAAGGATTTTGTCAGGTGTCTGTTCATGCTTCTCTGTGTGTGTGTGTGTGTGTGTGTATGTGTGTGTGTAGCAGTTGCACCCCTACAGCAACACATGGGGCAGAGTTTACCCCCCACAGCCTTCCCTTGGCAGACCAGGACAGGGTGAACCAGAGGCATCACTGTTCAAATACTGAACGGGGTGACCTGTCTGCTATTCCTTAAAAATAAATGGCATTTTATATTGAAGCACTGGCCTCATTTTTAAAACCCTATTAAAAAAAAAAAAAAAAAAAAACAACAAAAAAAACCCANAAAAAAAACCCACCCACAGACAGAAAAAAGGCCAGGAGGAATCAAAAGGCGAAGCTGATGGGGAAGTGCAGCCCTCTGAAGAGGACACGTCTCATCTGAGCACAGCACTTCAGACACAGCTCACGAGCCCTGTTAAGCAGCGGACATCTGAGTGCTCTGGCTTGTGCCAGAGCCGATTTGTATCAGCTCCCACCACGTTCCTGAGAGCGAGCCCCTGGCCCTGAGAGCCCGCCCATCTGGGTCTGGTGGGATGGGACAGGGGACTATTGACAAGTCAAGGCTCTGCACCCTCACCTCAGGCTCCTCTCCCCAGCTCAGCCAACTGACTTATCCTGGTAGAATCCAGCTAAGCCCAAACCAGTTTGGGAGAGGCAGATCAATAACACAACCACAGCCTGGCATCCTGCACAGCTGGAGACCAAGGGGGTGTCACTGAGCTGGTGGAGAGCCCAGTGAATCGCTCAGAATCCAACTCCAAGCTGGCTGGTGTCACGCAGGCTGACCCCACGTAGCTGGACAATACCCTGGCTGCCAGGCAGTGTTAGGAGAGGGCTTCCAGGGCATGGACTTACCAGATGGTGTGCCCTGGCAGCCCCTCAAATGGTCTGAAAAGGACCTTGCAACTGCCACAGGTGACACATGCATCTGGAGGAGGGCAGGTTTGTCTGCCAGCCAGAGGTATGCCCAGGAGGGCTGTGTTAGCCACGCATGGACATGGGCAAGGAGGGGAGGAGGCATAAGAAGGATCCATCTTTGCCAAGGCCAGTATGGGGAATGGGTCTGTACCTGAGGTGCTGGGACCCTGGAGAAAAGCAGCATGCATGGGGGCCCTCCAGGCAGGAGTGGGGAGATGGGCAAGATTCAGGGAAGGAGGAATTAAGTCCTTTGGGGAGATGGTTGATCCGATTCATTTCAGCCACTGCTGGTAGAGACAAATCACTCTCCAGGCTGTTCTTTTCCCAGTGTAGGCATTCAGTCTCACACTGCCCTGCTGCCCCGTTCCCCTGCCCATCCCACACAGTGGTTCTGTGGGGTCAGGGTGGTGGAAGGCACAGGGCATCCTTCCCATCCTCCTTCCCTCTGCCCTGCCAGATCCACAGGCACTACCACAAACCCCGTGAAAAACACAGCCCACACCATTCCCAGGCACATCCCTGACACTCCTGCAGTCAGCGGTGTCATTTAAATATCCTGGGCAGGGCGGATTCTGATTGCTTTTATTATCAAGATAATCTATCCCTCTGATTTCAAGAGACCTCCTGCAGGTTTGCCCTAAAATCGCTGAAAGAAGAGCTTAATCCACAGTCTGCGCTGCCGCTCTGGAATACGCTCGGCATTCCTGCATTCCTCCAGTGCACACATGCCCGCCCGAACGCTAATGTCACCCAGAAGCCGCTATGCACAGAGCATTGCAAAGAGGAAGGAGCCGGCGTGGAAAACTCTGCCTCCTGCTTTCATCGAGCAGTGGATAATGAACTGTTTCTGCAGCCTCCCAGCGACTTCACAGGCTGTCTTGGAGCCAAGGAGCCAGTTATTTTCCAGTCAGAAAGGGCCAGCCCCAAAGCAGTTCCACTTCCATTTGTAAATAGCTGTTTTCTGGTTTGTTGCTGCTTGTCCTTAGGATCCTGAGCAGAGGTGAGCAGTAGGTGAGAGGGGCTGCTGGGTCTCTGGGTTACCGTTTTCCCAAACATTGCTCAGACTCACAGTGCATGTCACAATGATGAGGCATGTTTTTGGCCCAGAAGCCCCTTTTAAACCTCTAAGGGAATGACACAAAGGGAAACCCTGGAGCATGAATGCTGAAGCCAGACTCCCTGTCCAGAAGTCAGTCAAGGGGCCCATTTCTCATCAAACCCAAGGAATGTGAATGGGAATGGAGATAACCTGCGACACAGGAAGTGAGAATGGTTTGCTCTGCACCATGATGCACACCAAAAGAAAGCTGGTGTGTCAAAGAATGGGATCCCTGTGGGGCAGGGCCAAATTTCCCGGGAGAAGGGGTCTGAGGGACAGGAACAGCAAAAAAGTGAGCACTGTTGTCTTATAGGATCAGACTCAGAGGAGTCTGAGGTTCATTTTCAGAAATGGCCTGAGCCAGTGCCCTTCCCTTTCTCCCCCTGAAAAACAGATGTTTTCAAAAGAAGGAAACATTGATTTCTGGCCCGCTTTAGCATCTCTCCATTCAAACACGCTGCTGTTCTTCTCCAGTTCATCTGCAGGTGCCCTCAGCTGCAGTGTCCAGACCTGGACACAGCTCAGACAAAGCAGAATTGCAGATTTCAATGGCTTACATCCAACATCCAGCATTAATGCATCCCAGGAGGTGAGCTGCCCTTTTTGCTAAACCATCACACTATTGACTCATGCTAAGTTAGTCATCCATCTGAACCCCCTGATCCTCGCCTGCCATCGTGCTGCCTCTCCAGGCTCTCCTGTCTATGCATTCATGCATTCATTTATCCCTCCCAAATGTGGTACCCTGTGCTCTCTGTACTAAATTTCATCTGGCTGATTCCAGGCACTCTCTCCCATCCATCCATCCCTGTTGTTTTGAATTCTGAGCCTGTACTCTGAAGTTCTTGCAGCACCCTCATTAATACACAGCCCTGGACTTATTTAGCAGATGCTGATATCAAAATGCATATGATTACTCCCAGTTAGCAAAGAAGTGTATCTATTTAGCTAGCAGGAACGTTTTTATTTATAAATGCCTTGAAAAAACCTTCAATTGCTATCACTCACACTGATAAAAACCCAGTGCAATAACTACTGACTCTAGCACAGATACTTCAAATTTATTCTGGTGAGTATTTGAGAGCAGAGTTGGGCCCATTCTTGTCATGCACCCAGCAGCTGGTCATACCATCAGTCTGTGAAATGCCCGCAATAGGTGGAGCTGTTTATCCTCACTCCCCATTGAGGGATAATTGTTCTTTCTCTTTTTTTCTTTTTCTTGTTCCTGTCTAAGCTGTTCGCAGAAGAGCTCTCTAAAATGAAAAACAACAATAACAACAACAAAAAAACCCCACCAACAAATCAAACAACTTAATTAAAAAAAAAAAAAAGAACCCATAGCTCTGGAGGTGTCACTTGGTAAATCACAATCAGATGCTGCTCAGAAAAATGAGGCTGTGAAAGAGCTGAGCTCACTCTGGGCGCGCTTGATGAGATAACACACTCTCTAAGACAGCTCTTGCTATGTTGCAGGAGCTTTAAAATGTATTTCTCTTGATACAGAGCTATTCATGGCAAACATGCCAGCAGTGCCTGAGCAATGCTTCTCAGTGTTGGGTGCCCTGCCTCGAGTCTGCAGAAGAGAGGATTTTGATGAAATGATGGTAGTGGAAAGCAAAGAGGAAGAGGTACTGGCTGAGGAGGGTTTGTGTGCTGGAGAAGCCCGGCTCAGCACCAAGATTTGCTGACATGGGCCCTCTTTTGCCAGTGTTTGAGTGCTTGCTGAAGACACAGCAGCCACACAGCTCAGGGACTTCCTGAGCAAGATAGAATTCCCACATAACTACAAAATTCTCTTTTCTATAAAATTGCCCAGCCTTTCCTGCCATCCAGGTAAGCATTTAGCATCCGTGACCAGGTTGCTGAACATCCACTACTTAGTGCTGGAAGTATTTCTTATTTACTTTGGAACCTGGCCCTGCCTCACTTCATGCAGTGGATCCTACTCCTCACACCAGAAGAGACACCTTGCCTGCCTGGTTCATGTCTTGAATTTATGAGGAATTCCCTTACCCCCTCTCACATCCTGTGAGTTTGACCAACCTCGTTGCAAACCACAGGTTTCCAGCCGATCACACTTATCTCACAGGCTGGTGTTCCTGTAATTAGCAGCAGTAAAAAGGCCATCACTCTGAACAGGATTAATTAGCCCAGTGGAGAGGATTCAAGAGGGAGAAGGCAGGAGCCAGGAAAATCAAGGGGAGTGCATGCCCAGGCTGTGTGTGAGGGAGGTCAGAGCCTGGCTTAGCTGCCCAGGATGCCCAGGTGCATGGTCAACACCAGCCAGGAGCAGGGACCTCCCTATACTCCATGGTGGGCACACAGCATCAGATAATCCATCCAGGGAGCGGGATTGAAGCTGGATGAGAGCTGGCTCAGCTGAGCATCTCATGGGGCACCAAGAGGACAAGGGATGTGGGAAAGGAAAATCCAGGCCGTGTTGGTAAAGTCACACTATGAGTAGCCCGTGGCAGGCAAAGACCAGAGAAACTGGGTGAGGTTCCAAGCAGTGATCCTGAAGACACCGGCACTCCCACCTTCAGCACCAGCTGCATGGGACCCAGCTGAGCACTGGTCTGTGTGTCAGGCCAGCCAAGGAGCATTTATAGATACCCATGCTCAGGTGAGGGATAGGGAGGCAGGAAGGGCAGAGCTGTGTCTTTGCAAGGCACTGATGGCAAACAACCTCCTCCCACCACAAGTCGTCCCCCCCAGCACAGACAAACCCACTCCAGCTCCGGCTGCTCAGCCCCACACTCCACCCAATTCCCCTCACCCCATGCTGGGGAGGGAGACCCATACCATGCATCAGCCACTGGAATGTGGGTGTCTCAGGGTAGGAAAGGGAACCCTAATTCTGCAGGCTGGGATGAGGGGGTCACCAACAGAA
>VWZW01004137.1:523044-533584 GCA_013397115.1 Edolisoma coerulescens
AACTCAGAGCCTGACTGTGTGCCCATAGTGAGTGTGTAGAGAGCACCCAAGCAAAGCAGTAGGATGGAAAGCACTCCCAGTCCCCATTCCACTGCCACCACTTCCTTGTTTCTCAGGACTGCCTGGCAATTAGGTGAGGTGAAGGGGAGGAGACCAAAAGGCTGCCCTGTATCCCCAGTTCTCCCCCAGGAGCAGCTGGGCATGGCAGCCAGCACGGGCTGAGTGTCAGGGCAAGAGGGGCCCTCCCCGCAGCAGGCAAGGCAAGCTGCTCCCCTTGAAGAGAGGGACCCTGGGGCATGAGGAATGTCCTCATCACACTTCATGAGTTCACAAAGCGAGGAAGTGCCTGACCCCAGAGGAGGAGTGCCCCAAGACACCCAGCCCAGGAAAAGGACTGCCTGCCTGCACACATCCAGCTCAGCTGCTAGCCAGGGCTGGCAGCCTCAGGGAGAGCCTTGGCCACAGCTGCTCCCAAGCGTCCAGGGAAAGATCGATGGCTTCCTGGGGACAAAGGCTGGACCCAGCAGGGATGTCAGGAGAAGTGGAGAAGGATGGATGCCAAGGCTTTCCCCAGGGAGGGAGTTAGAAAGAGAAGCAGACGACTGACAAGGGACAACAGCATCCCTCCTGCAGCAGGTATTTAGTGCTCACACTCTGCAATAACCCATAATTTGAGCTGTAAAGGGAGCCCTGGCACTAACTCAGATTCAATAAACGCCTGGGGGTGATCTGAGGTTCATCAGGCCCAAGAGAGGAACACTGTGAGGAAACACAGCGAGGAATCACTGCTGGGATCCTTGCTCTGCTCCCAGACACACAGACCCCAGCCCAGTGCTGGGGGGTGTCAGGGGTCCCCAGAACACAGCTTAGGGCAGGTCCCACCCCAGCCAGTGCCTGTTGCTAACTTTGTGATCGTGCGTGTGCTGGGAGTTATTATTAACAGTGCTTTGGCTGCTCACTTGCGTCTCACTTTTTTCAATTACCGCCTGCACGCTGCCTTCCCAATTGCCTGGCGGGCCTTGACTCACCTGCCTGCTGAACATAATTTGTTTTTAATATACGGCTCTGGCAAATTTTCTCTTCCTCCCCCTCTCTTTTTTTTTTATTATTAAACAAAATTATATTCTTTTTTTGCAACTCACGTTTGTAATTAATTCCTAAACAGGCGGTGTCTCAGCAAAGCAAGGAGGGCTGTACTAGGTGTCCTCAGGGAAGCAGATACCCAGCACCTACGATTAACCTTGTGTGCACACCCATCCCCAGAGAACAGTGAGACATCTAAAGATGAACCTCTCTGAGGATGCATTCAGCCCAACCATGGCAGAAATACCTACTGTGGGTGTATAAAGCTTGGCTCCAGTCCAGGCCTGCCAAATCTCTACAGGCAGAGAGAGCTGTCATACCATCTCTGATGGGTTCCTCTAAACACAGCTTCACTCTTCCTTGCCTGGCTTCTCCCTGGGGCCTGCAGCCCAGCAGGGTCTGGAGGCCAGTTTGCACTACCCTTTCTGAAGTTCAGCTACTGCAGCAGGTGTCCATCTCCATCTCTGTGGTGGGAACATGCTCTGGAGAGGCCACTGATGGAGGTCCCAGGAAGGACAGGGAAAGGAAGCACCAGGTGGGCTGGAAACACATGCTGGAGTTTGTAACAAACTCCCTAATTCCTCAGTTCCTCCAGGGCATGAGGGTATTTGTGGCCACCACATTTATACTCTTTTGCATTGGTGGGTGGTAATTAGAGTCACTTCTCTGTCCTGGGGGGCTGAAATCTCATCTGGAAAATCACAGCTCTTCACTGAGGAAGCAGGCTGATCAGGCACAGTGTCCCACCAACGTTTCACCAAGCAGGATGGGGGCTGCCTCACTGCCTCCGAGGCAGCCCCTCACCCCCAGCTCCCCAGGTGATGCTCACTGCCGGGCCACCACACCTTCAGCCCATCCAGCTAAGCAGGCAGAGCTCAGGAACACAAATACTGCATTGGAAACTGCCTCTAATCCCTCTGCACCACGCCTGTACTTCTGTCCTCACTGGGGGGTCTGTGATGATAAAGATGCTCCACTTGCAGACAGGAGAACTATTTGAGCACCACCAGGATCAGCAGCTGATTTATGCTGAAATTACTGTTCAAACCCACTGCTGTGCGTGCTAGCCAGGACACAGCAGGACTGTGCTGACCTCCCCCCTTACACCCACCAAAACCTTTACGTTTTTGAGAAGGTGTAATAGCCAGAGACACCCAAAATACCTTCACACAGCTTCCCAGAGGGGCAAGAGAAAAAATGACAACACAAATTCCTTTCAAAAAGCAAGTCAAGGAGGGAAACAGCTGCTCCTAATGACCCGATCCATCAAACGAGCACTGGCTCCGTCATTTGCTTCCTAAAAGCTCCTGATCATCAGTGATTATCAACGCTGACCATGTGCATTTTGATCAGGCACAATCAAAGCTGAGTGCAGCTGAAAGAGCCATAAAAGCCTGTGCAGAGCAATTGGTATGGAGCCCTGGCTGGGGGTCAGGCTGGGAGCTGGCTGCCCACGGGCTGAGTTCCTGCACTTACCAGCCAGCTTGCTTTGGAGCTGAATGTAAAAGAGGAGAAATTATGTGGATATCCATGGTGTTTCATTAGAAAGAAACTTAGAAGGGTCTTGGGAAATGGCCTGAGGCACCAGGCTTCCCTAGAGCATTGGGATATGAGACCTGCAGGAGGGGATAAAATGCATCCCCCAGGTGACAGGACTGACCCCACATTACATACAAACCGTAGCAGCTGAGGCTCAGAAATTCTTTCTCATAACCCATCACCACACTGCAGGCAGCCCCACTTTGCCCAGCTTGAACTGCAGAGTTTTTCTTCGAGTTGTTCTGTTTCTGATGAAAATGTTTCGTTTTCCAATCAAAAAGATTTGGTTGGAGAAATGTGGGTCCAACTTTTACGCTAAACTTGCCAGTGCTTTTCGTGAGGGCGGAAGTGGGTGCACGTGTGGGGAGATCCCCAGGGCAACCACTGAGAAAATATTCCACCCTCTCGATTGCAGTTGCTGCCAGGACAGTATGGGCTGGAAAACAGTCCATGAAACATGGCCTGTTTTGGTCACTGGATTATTTGAAGCTAATGAGTTAATTTGTTCCATGTTTAAAGCCTTGTCTGTAAAGCCAAGTTAATGCAAGGAATAAAATTCACTTGGAAAAGGAGATCTGCATCCACAGCTCTGTAAAAGACCTGGCAAGTAATGTGGCAGAACGAGCCTGATGCTGCCTGGGCATCTATTCAGTGCAAACACAAATAAGATCATAGTAATCAGCGATTCATAAAGAGATGCATATCGGGAAATTAAATAGGTAGTTTGAAACAAGGTCTGTGTGGTGATTGTGGCTCAGAGGCTGCCCAGGAGGTGGGTGTGTGGCAGCAGCAATGAGACACCCGGGCACAGTCGCTGCTTTGAAGCACAGTTCGCTCTTCCTGTTTTTGTGCTCTCAGTTTTGAGTGCCAGGTTAGCCCTGCTTCTGCTGAGGGAAAGGTTAGGTTTGAAATGGAAGCCTGCTCTGGTGCTGGTGCAGGACTGAGACCATGGAGAAAAAATGATAAAGATTTGCTGCTTCTTAGGGAAGGCTCCCTGCATTTCAGGAGGTGTTTGATGCAGCTCAGAGGTCTGATTTCCAGCATTTCATCTCATCTTGTTAGAGCTTCCAGTTGAGCTAAAGACTGTCCTGTTATTTCAAGATTGTCCACATCTGCTGCATTGCTGAGTGCTGAGAGGAGACAAGCAGAGCTGAAATGGGCAGGCAGAAGAGAAATGCCAGCAGGATTCAAGCTTTTCATGCATTTTCACCACATGGACACGCGATGCCGTGTTGGATCAGAGCACTGCAGCTCTGGCTCTCATCCTCCACTCTGCCCCATGCCAGGCTCTGGCCAAGCACTGTCCTCCCTGCAAGGGGGGAGAGGGAAATGTTGCCCAAGGTCACAGAAGGAGCCAGCAGGGAGGCTATTTCAGGAACATTAACACATCCTTTAATTAGTACATTGTGCATTGGCCCAGGAGGCCTCGAGTTCCCTCGAGTGAGGAAGAAGAGAGGAGTTAGCAGAGGGGTGGTGAGGCCGGCAGGTCATGCTCAGGGCTGTCACATCCCCTTCACAGTGCCAGGCTCCCTGTCTTTGTGCCGAGCCCGGTGATGGGGGCACGGAGTGCCTGCGGGGTTAGCGGCGCCTGTAATTAGCAGTTAATGCATTTGACTTTCCTCCTCCGGGCTTGATTATTTCAGTGTGATTAACAGGACCTGTAGGATGCCACTGCAGACACAACATCAGCTGTTCCCTGCCTGCTCTGAGGCGTGGGTACCAAGGCAGGGCTGACAGCGCTGTCTCCTCGGTGTTCTCTGGAGGTCATCGCGCTGCGAGTGATCGCGGGCAGCCAGCAACACCACGCTCCTGCCCTGGGCTGAGCCCAGCACTGCCCAGCCGGGCACAGGGCTGGTGAGACCTCCTGCCTTCTCCTGGCTCCTGATTCCTGTGCTATGATGCCCATATCATCGGGAAATGTCGCCTAATGTCCTAACCACACCTTCCCCGCTGAGACCCTGCAGTCGGTTTTGTCTGTGCTCGGTGCAGCTGATCTCTGCTGCTCCAGTCCCCTTTGCAGGTCCTTTCTATGTAGCTGGACACCTTTCTCCTCTGCCCTCTGCCTCCTCCTGCTCTGGATTAAGCTGCCTTTATTTTTGCAAGTATTGCTTAAGTCATGGACCCCCAAATAAGACTTCTGCAAGGTCCTGCTTGATGCACCGAGCTGCAACAGAAAATGTGCAGGAGGGAGCTGAGTAGATGATTTCCAGCCAGGACCACCTCTCCATCTCTTCAGGAGATGTCCCCAAGATGCTGGTGCGGAGCAGAGAGGGTGCCAGGACACCTGAGGGTGGAGTCTAATTCCTGGCATCCTCTTCTTTGCAGTAAGATGGTCAGAGTTCAGAGGCTGAGCCAGAGCCATTTTGAAATGTTAGGACTGTCATTAACATGATTAAAGCTCTAACAAAATGAGATGGAATGAGTAGACCTGGTCAGCATGCTGCCCGAGGCACCTGGTGATATGTAAAGAGCTTTACACCTCTCCTGAAAGAAACAAATCTTTTTCTTTCTCTCTGCATAGATCTGGCCCCAGGAGGAAGCTGGAACAAACTGAAATTTCAATCCTGGATGCATTTACCTCCACTCAGACCTTCCCAGAGAAACTGTGTCTTATTGGATAATGGCTGCATTTTTCATGTTGGGTTCCTGTTTTTATCTGTGGAGATAGGTTATCTCCTCTCTAATGATATTAAAATCACAGCAGCACAATAACATCCCCACAGGGGTCTCTAATGTACCCTGTCTGGCTCCCACCATTGCTCCTACACTCAGTGTGTTGGTGATGACTTAAAGTGCAGGTGAGTGTGGGCAGCCATTCACGTCATTTGGCTCAAAGCTGTGGTACCACTCCTGCGTGGCACTTCAAGCTTTTCACGGGGAAATGTAGGTCAGTATTTTTCCATCACGTTGTCCTGTTGGGAAACATAGGGGCAGCTTGAGGGGCTGCCACAGGAGGAGCCATGACAATGGTCAGTGGGCTTTAATGCATCAGAAGTCTGCTGGAAAATATGTTACAAAATGTTTAAAGGTCCCCAGAATAAATTGGTTTGAAATGTGTTTTTTTCAGGCTGTGTGGGAAATAAATTATTTGATTCTGGCCAGGCTGCTAACAGCAGCAGAAGGACACGAGCCGCAAGCTTAGAGAGAAAAACCCTTGGAGGGCACTTCCAGCAGACATGGTGTCCCCAGGGGTACCGAGGCCCTGGCTGTCCTGCTGCCCCATCTCCTCTGCCCAGCACCTCCTACACATACTGGGATGCTGGAAATGGTGGATCCATGGAAGCTGCAGGACAGCTGGATGTGGGCAGTGCCTGCAACCATGCAGGGGAGTGTTTCCTCCCACGGGGCAGAGGCTGTGATGGGAAACGTGCTCTGTGGTCCCAGTGTGCTGCACCACCACAGCCCTGGCTCAGCTGCCCAACAGCCTGTCCTGGTGCACACATCCACATGACTCCGGCCAGGACGATCCAAAATTAAATTTGACTCCAAGGAAATTCCTCTGTTGGCATGGATTGAGCTAGTCCCAGCAGTGGCACAGATGAGAGGTGGGCTCTGACACAGGCTAATAAGACCTCTAGGGAGGCAAGACCTCTGCCTCTGCAAGCTGGGATGTCCACCTGGTGTCCCCAGCCAGGGGACATCTGGTTGGAGAGTCACAAACACACCTGAGTTGTGAGGAGAGAAAAGAGCTCACAACCCCACACCTCCCTTCTATGCCTATACAGAGCAATTTGGGGTAGATCATCTCCAGTACATTCCCATCCATCTCCAATACATTTCCATCCATTTTCCGCTCCTTGAAACCGAGCTAGATGTTTCCAGAGCCCACAGCGTAGCGACACATCCCTGTCACAAAAGCTTTAACGCTGCCCTGCTTAAGGGCTGACACTCCGAAAGGACGTGGCCACAGTCTCCATCTTTCAGTGCCAGGCTTTGCAATCTGACAAGCTGCCATACCTAATTGCTAATTAATTAAGATTTGCATATGCAGTTTAATTCAGCTGGCTGCAGCCCCCCCTCACCTCGATGGGACCCAGACAGCTGACAAACATCCCTGATGCACCACCAAAACATCTTGGTTCCTCTGCTCAGTCAGGTTATTTTAGTTCAGCCATTGGCAGAAGGTATTTCAGAAGCACCATGAAATACTGTAAACAAGTAATAAAACTTTAAAAAATCTAGTCCATGGAAATATTTGAGATTTCAGGACTATTTCCTGTCTTGTACTGAGACAAAAACTTGAGCTCTTTTACCTTCATATTGGTAGTGAGAAGCTAGTAATTCCAAGGAAGAAGGAAGGCAAGAGATGTAGATTGGTTTGATAACTTCCAGTAGTTTCATGCTAGTCTCAATTTACTTGTTTTTTTGTCTAAATTTATTCCAGTGTTGAAATGGGACCATTTGGATTCATCTGCAGCTTTCTGGTTTGGAAATACATTGGCAGGCAGTTTCACTTTAATAGCCATTGTTGCTTTTGCCCCCAGAAATTTCTGAGCTGGGAAAGTTGGGGTTTTGTGACTGACTTTGTTCTGCAAATAGTTTTGGTTTTGCTGAAGCAGCATTCTGGGCAAATGAAACATTTGAAACTCCAGATATGTGGCGTGTAAGTGTATTTCTGTCTGTGAATACAGACATATTTTTATGTGTTTGCTCAATTGTGTTTATTTTAGGCAAGAAACTGAGGATTTAATATCAACTGGTTGCACAGAGCAAGCTGGGAAGTTTCCGTTTTGGATGCTATGGTCTGATGGTGCTGCTAACGTCCCACGCTCCCACCACTGCGGCTTAGCCTTTCTCCTGGCTTGCAGTGGTGGCCTGGGAGATGCTGGAGGCCCTGAGCACCTCCTAAGGGCTCAGAAGGAGCCCCTTTTTCCAGATGCAGGGCAGTGTCCTGGTCACTTTGCCCAGACCATGTGTTGTCACAACCAGCTTGGGACTCCTGGAGAACGAACTATTTGGCTGGTCCAAAATAATGGCAGAAATGCAGAAAAAGAGCTGTACATGATGCCAGAGGGTGGCTGGGCGTTGGAACAGGATCCCCAGGGAAGGGGTTACAGCACCAAGGCTGGCAGAGTTCAAGAAGTGTCTGGACGACACTCTCAGGCACATGGTGGGATTCTTTGGGCTATCCTGCTAGGATATCCTGGGCCAGGAGCTGTATTTCAGTGATTCCTTTTGGGTCCCTTCCAGCTCAGCATACTTAATAATTATAAATCCACCTGGAGATGTTTTTCACCCTGCACGAGTGCATGCGTGGGAGGTAGCCTCTGGCTACAGAAAAGCATGGTCCACCTCATGGGTCCCATCTGGGTTGTTTGTGCTGTCACACTGACTCTGGTGGTCCCTTGCCTGTGGAGCCCAAGCCTAAATCCAGTTTGATTTCCAGGGCAGTCATGCTTTTTGGGAGCTCTGAATTTTACCTTCTTCAGCAGGAAAACCCCAAAGATGACATGCACTTAAAAATGTGCTTTTGCCTGGCTGGCTGCCTCTGCCCAGGGAGCAGGTTGCTGCAGCTCTGAGGAAGATGCTCAGGGACCAGTGTGAGCTGTTCCTGGGCTGGGTGAGCATGGTGGGAACAGCTGGAGGGGTTTGCTGCTCCATCTGAAGATTTCAAAATCCTGACAGATTTAGAAAATGCAGCAGAGAACTGAGCTGAGGCTGGGGTCTTTTCTACAGCCTCTTCAGGGTGTTTGGTGAGCTTGGAGCTTGTTGTCCACTTGGTTTTTCTTTTGTGTTGCGGGACTAAACCACCCAAAACTCAACCTGGCTGCTGGTGGGGAGAGACACAGGCTTGACACACAAGTGCTTGAGGAAAAAAAAAGGCCTCAGACTTGAGTGTAGAGCACCCCAAGATTTTTATAGTGCTGAGGCAGAAATTTATCTGGACACTGACCATCCTGCAAAGGCCATTGTGGAGCTAAAAGTGAACTGAAGAAAGGAGGGGAGGACCACAGTGCCGAGAAAGAGACAGTGATGGCTGGGGCTGGGGTTTGATCTCATCAGGCTGTCCTGGGCTGCAGTCAGTCCTGGGAGCAAATGCAGCCCCTGGAGCTGGATGCAGGAGAGGTCCTTTCCTCCTTTGTGACACTGCACAGGCAATTCTGTGATGCCTCCAGCCTGCATGACCAAGAGGCAAATACAACTCTGAATAAAACAAAAGCCTTTTATTTTTCTATCACTCTCCATTTCTAGCCTACAAAGTGAAAAAAAAAGGTGCCTTTTTTCTGGGAATTTTCTGACCAACTCCAGCTGCCTCCCCCGTTCGGCTGCAGCCAGCAACGGGCTTAGAAATACCAGGTTTAATTAAAACAATCTTTTATGTTCCGATGCAAGCCTTATTTCCTCTACCTGGTGAGAAATGGCTCTTGCCTCAATCAGCAATTGAAGTCTGAGATTGCTGCGCTGAGCAGAACGGCGGCCACTTTCTGTTAATTAAAGCTCAGCTCGGGCGCTGCCACCTGGTCTCCCCGAGAGCAGTTCCCAAAGTTTGTCTCCAGCCTCACAGGACCAGCAAAGGGACACAGGCATTAGAGGGATGCAGAAGGAAACCTGCTGGCCTCTGTCCCATTCTAGTGATTTCCAAGCCAAAATATATACAGTTTATTTGGTTGAGGTTTTTCCTCTGATAAGAGGGCTTTCGCAGCTGTTCAGAGAGCCTCTGTGAAAGGGATGGTATCTCTAACTGCACACTCTGACTTAGCATTGTCAAGTTTTTCTCTTCAGCTGTATTTCCATTCCTAGCAGGACTTCTCCCTGCCCAGATTCTGCTTTCCTGCTGGATGCCAGAGACTTCTCCTCACTGCAGTGTCTGGGAGGTCTGTCTGCTCCAGATGGCTCCTGTGCTGTGCCCCAGGTATGTGGAAGCTGTATTTGTGGGAGCAGGGCATTTCCCAGTGTTTAGTACGAGGAGGGGAAGGTGAGAATTTCTCCTGGCTGGCAGATGGCTCCACCATGCCATCTAGAATTAAGGCTGAAATGATGGGATCACTAAAATGAGATTTACAATAGTGGAATAAAGTTACTGAAAGATGAGTGCAACTCTATGCATTATTGAGAGTGCTTAACAATAAAGACCCTCACTGCATCAGCACCTTGTTTAGCTTCTTTCTTCTTCTCACATAAAGCTGTAATCTCTTTCTATTAATGTAAGACCCAGTTTCTTTCTATAAAACAACTATTCCTCTTCACCAGTCTCCAGCATGGGAAGTTGAAGGTGGAAAGAGTCCTTTTGTCTGTGTTGCCCCAGGTGAAAGTGTCCTTGTCCTACTCTTTTTCCCCAGGCATTTGGTTGCCCATGCAATGACAGGAGGGTCAGCCCTGCTCTTCCCAAAGGTCTGTTGCACCCACCTGTAACAGGTACCCTCAACAAGGGGTCCCTGGCTCCAGCTCATACCCTGCTCCAGCCCCCTGAAGACACCATCCATCATCATTTGTGATCAAGTTGTGAGGGCAAGTGAGGGCTTTCAAACCTAATGGTCATCTACCAACAGGACCAAGGACCTTTGGCTGAGGAGAGACAGGGGTGCTTATGCAGGCAAACCAAAGGGTATTTCCCTCCAGTTGGTGGGAACCTGGATGTGCATCCCCTGACGCCTCTGGCATTTTGGGAGGATTGCACAGGACTGTGGGGAAACTCTTCCAGTTTCAGCACTGAGTTTGTTGGGTGATGGATTTGCCCCCTTGGTGGTCATTTCAGACCCAAAGGTGCTCATGCCAGGCAGCTGTGAGCATTGGCATGAGAGAGGCTGGGCACACAGCTTGTCTTTTGGCAAAGGTGCAGGTCTTTCTGGCCCCTCAGGACCTCAGGGTTCCATTTCCAGTTTCCAGCACCAGACCAGGGGGCTCTGTGCAAGAGAGGTCAGAGGAGATGAGCCGGTGTCCAGTCCTGGGGCACACAAATAACCCATGCCCAGGTGGC
>VWZW01004137.1:533589-550054 GCA_013397115.1 Edolisoma coerulescens
TAACCCATGCCCAGGTGGCGAGGACTGGCAGAGCTGAGGCCAGTGCTGGCCATAGGGATCACAGCCGTGTGGAGTGCTCCAGTGTCACACTGAGATCTCTCCTCACAGCCTCATCTGCTCTTACCACAGGTATTCAGGCCATGCAAACCACAGGACAAGGGGTGAGGAGCAGGTTTCCACAAATGTTTGCAACATATGGGATGTAACTCCTCTCCAGCATGAGCAGAGATCAGTTTCTCCAGCAGACAACCCACCAGCAGGTTTGGATCAGCTGGAGTTTCCCGTAACTGAGGAGCCAACAGGATCCCTCATCGCCCTCCCACCAGCTCTTTGTGACCATTCACCTCTTCCCCCGCCAGCCGTGGGTTTTGCAGCTTCATTCCATCTTCTCCATCCCCCAGTGCCCGTGTCCAGGTGCGGCTCTGCAAAGCCACTGTCACAGCGTGAACTCCCCACTTCACCCTGCAAGTCACGGGGCTCCAGCAAGCCCCCAGGCGATGCCATCCCACCTTGCTGCTCTCAAAAGGAGGGAGGATAATCATGCAGAGTTCTGGGCATGATCTTGCAAGGCCATTCCACCTCATGAAGCCCCAGCTCGACTGGGACACTGGATAAGGCAGGATTTGTCCACCCTACTCTCTTCCACAAGAGTGGGGAAATTCTCAAGGCTTCTGGTTTTTGTTTCTGAAGAAGTTACACTCATTCAGGGTGGGTTTGGGAAAAGCAGGCAGGAGCAACACTTTGCAGCTGCAGAGAGGGAAAGGATTTCATGCCATGTGCGTGGGCAGGTAAGGATCACATGGCAACACTGTTACCACTACCCAGTAGCCTATCACTCCTTCAAGCCTCCATAACTCGCTTTTGGGCTGAATTTGTTTCCTGACCCGTTTTTGACCAGCTTGGCCACACCATTAACTACTTCTCACCCATGGCAGTCCCTTAGCTTCCTGAGTGTGTCAGAGTCCACACGGACCTGAAACGGGGGGTAACTCAGGATGCCTCTCTGGTTCTCCATCTCTTCAAGGGTTAGCAGAAGCTTTTCCCTAGACAAAACAGACCTTTCTAAGCAGAACTTTTCCTAATAGATTTTTCCAAGCAGAGCCCTGCTGGCAGCACACACATCCCGTTCCCTGAAGCACCAAGGCAGCTCTGCACTGCAGACTCTGCAGGGAGCCTCGAGGTGGCACTTCCCTAACCAGCTCCATCTGTTCTAGGGAGNCCCACCTCTGCTGCACAAGCCAGTACAGAGATAGGTCAGACATATCTGCAAGAAAGGCAATTGCAGAGGCACCCTCCAACCCCAAATACACCTAGGAGGTTTATGTTTGCCTCTACATTCTCTGGAAAGTCATTGAAGGGTTTCTCTTTCCCTAAATATCCCTCAGAGGTCCCCTTGCTGAGCACAGGCCAGGTCTACCCTACTTAGTGAGCCGGAGCTGTTGTCAGAGTTGACACCGCGCAAGATTTACTCCATCCTGCGTGAAAGGAAAGACCAAACCCTCACATCTGAGTTAATGAAACAGTCTGAGGAGACAATAGTTCCTGGCGCTGCGAGAGCTTGCATTAGTGAGCTGGGGTTATGGAGAGCTCTGATCAATAAATATGTTGCCACAGCTTTTCGGAGCATCCATCACTTGTCAGGAAATGCATTTAGGCTAATACCTGCAGAGGGCATAAACCAGCCATAGGAATTAAAACCTGCCACATGCCAAATGGTAATGCACAATTTAATGATCACAGGATCTGATAAATAAGCAAAACTGTGAAATGAATAAATACACTCTGGCATCAACATCTGCAACCCAACCTGACCACATTTAGAGTCTCAAGATTAACCTGCAAGGTGCTTCTCTGGGCTCATCTGTTTTCAGTACGTGGGCAGCAAAGGCAGCAGCCTGAAACCCTTTCCCAGGAGCGCCCAAAGGACTTTCAGAACCGGTGTTTCTTGTCACCTCAAGCAGTGATATAAGCAGGAAACGAGCAGGCTTCCAGTGGAGGAAAAGCTGCAACAAAAGTCACAACAATGAACTCTACTCCACGGCTGTGCTGGGCAAGGCAATATAGGGAGGGACTGAAACTGCAGCAAAGAAAGTTTAGGCTGGACAGCAGGAAAAAGGGAGCAACTGGTCATTCCTGACTGTCAGAGGTGAAGAAGTGAGGGGAATTTCAGGAAGAGGCAGGGCAAGCTAAGGAAAGCCGATCATGGGACCAGAGGCTCCAGAGAGCCTCATCTGCCTCCCCAGGAGGTTTATCCAATCCTTCTCCCAGAACCACAGCACAGCCCCAGGCCCTCACTGCATAACCTGGGAGCAGATAGGACCAGGCAGGAGGAAAGGAACAAGTCCTAAGTGAGAAATAACCCTTAAGAGAGCAGAATGAGAGAAAGATGCTGCTGAGAATGCGTCTCCTGTGCTGCTTCAGCGCCTATCCGGGGGAGGGCTCGGAACGGGAAAGGGAGGATAAGCAGCATGAAATTAAGAAAGGAAAATTCTCAGGTCTGTAGCAAGAAAAAAACTTTCTGACAGGAAGATTTATGAGCCTGTGGAGAAGCTTTTCCCAAGGAAAGCCTGGGACATTTGAAACTAGATTAAACAGTGGATCGAGGGATGCAAACAGGGAAAATATTTGTGCTGCAGGGAAGTTGGACTAGAGGGAGCTGAGTAAGGCATTGCCCACTGCTGATTTATTCCTGATCTGTTGTGCTATCCGTGCATGCTCTCCCATGACATCCATCTTCTGATTCTCCCTGGTCCTTGAGAACGTGGAAGGTGGCCTCTGTGGCCAGCATGGATCAGGGATCATTAAATATCCCTTTCTGCCAGCTTGAAGACCATTTAAATCTCCTTGGCATCTTCAGGCAGCTCAAGCACAGCCCTGCAATTCCCCTGACAAGGCATGGCATGTGCTGCTGAGCCCCCTGGGATGGCCAGCAGCACTTCAGCCAGAGCTGTTATGGTGCAAGGAGATGCTGGGAGTAGGTTTAGAACAGATATTAGGGGAAAAATCCCTACCATGAGGGTGGTGAGGCACTGGAAACTTGCGGATGCCCCATCCCTAGCAGTGTTCAAGGCCAGGTTGGATGGGACTTTCAGCAACCTCGTCTCGTGAAAGGTGTCCCTGCCCATGGCAGGGAGGTTGGAACAAAATGGGCTTCAAGGTCCCCCTCCAACCAAAACCATCCTATGATTCTGTGATTTTATGAGCCCAGCTCAGCTGCATTTTAGGCAGCCCCAGGTCTCTAGGCCAGAGTCAGTGAAGGCAAATGGCTACAGCAACATACGAGAAAAGGGCCACACAGCCTTTGGGGTTAGGGTTGGGTGCCTGTTCCTCAAAACCGGGCTGAGGTCACCACCTCAGTACAAGCCAGAGAGACACTGGAGGCTGTTGCTCACCACGATCTGGACCACCTCTTTCTCCTGGGACTCCCCATGTCAGGATCTGTCCTGCAGCTGCCCTGGCCATGGCCTGGGGTGGACAAGACCAGCACACGGGCCAGAGACCATTGCTGGGCATACCTCAGCTCACTGCAGACCCGCACAAGCAGCCCACACTACAGTCCCTCAGCCTGCTTCAAGCTCAGCCAGGAAAGCCCAAGCACAAGAGGTGGAGGAGGGAGTTCAAGCCCATGTGAGCACGGATGCTTGAGCCACTGGGGACAGTGTAATAGCAAGGGCTGAGCAGTTCAGGCTCTCTGATATTTGTGCTGCTGCTGGTAGCAGCTCACTCTTAAGGAGCTGAGACTCTGGGGGAGCTCCTGGCCTGATTAAGGGCAGAAGAAGGTTTCATCTTTGGCTTTGCTGCCCACCAAAGTCCTGAAGCTATTCCCACCCACTGTCCTGTCCTGCACCCTTCGTTACCCCCTGCTTGAACTCCACTGGTCATAGCAGGGCACAGTGAGCCCATTCATGCAGCTGATGCATCTGAAATGAACATGGCATGCCCCACACCACCCAGAATACTTCTTTTAGATCAGTGCCATTTCTTGGCTCGCCATGCAGTCCCAAGATCATCACTGGTGCTGGAGTTTGCAATGGGGTAGGATTGTGCTTGGCAGGAGAGCAGTACCTCACAATCCTTTCTCAGTTCATGACGTTGTCCCACTGCTTCCTACAGCCAGTACCCACATGGTCTTTCAACAAACCTGTGCCCCCTCACTGTCTCTGTAGGACGCTCTAAGGAACACAAACCTGCTTTCCCTAAAGAGCCCATGAAAACTAAGGTAGAAAAAATTGGCAGAAATAGCTCAATCCCTGTCCACAACACACGTTTCAGCTGGGCTCTGTTAGCCAGACTCACTGTTACTCTTTAGCCACCTGCTTGCCTTCCTTCAGGGATCACAAGCCTTGTTTTGCAAACAGCGCCCCCCCACACACACTTTGCAATGTCACCTCCAGTTCTCACAGCAGCCTCTCCCTGATTTGATTATATCACTGCCAGTTTGCTCCCTGATTAGCCCTCCTGCTGCCATCCCCAGGACAATCCCACTGCAGAGCTGTGGGGCGTTAACAGCTCTCCAGCCTGATCTCCATTAGGGTGCCAGTGTGCTCCATAACCATCCCTACCCAGCCTGGGGGAACAGGGCAGAAGCAGGCCCTGCCAAGGGACAATTCCATCAGGACAACAGCCACACTCAGATGTCCTGGGGAGATTTACTTTTTCTCTTCCAGTTCAACCTAAAATTGATTTTTGACTCCTGAGGGTGTCCACCTACTGGAAAGATCAGGATGTCCACCCCTTGGCGTCCTCAACATAACTGGCTGCCAGGTGAGCTGCAAAGACTGCAGCCCCTGTGCGTGGCTCTCTACCAAGTCCCCTTCCAGACTGTTCCACCTATGCGGAATAATTTGTGAAAGCCTCTTCTGACACCATGTAATCAAGCAGTGATATGTAAGAGGGAGCTCTCATCCCTCGCTCCTGTGTCATGACAGGTGACGAATTAGGAAAAATTATAACCCAGCGCAGATTCAAATGAGAAAATTGCACCCTGTCTTTCCAGGACCCTCATCACTGCAAACACAGGAGCGCTGCCTCCCCTCCCAGCCTCAGCCTGGAACAGCAGAAGGGAGATGGGTTTGCAAACACCTTCTCCAGCACGGTGCCAAGGCACATGTACCTGCCACAGGACAGACTGGACACTGAGCTGGTGCACACCAAAAGCACATGGCACAGCCATCCCTGAAGTGTAGCAGTGGGAGGGGAAGGGAGCAGTCCCAACTCTCCTGTGGAGCATGAGATGGAAGCAGCCATTCTGCTGCTGTGTCCTCTGTCATGTCCCCGCTGCTGAGGTACCAGGGTGTGGTGGTGTGTGCACCCTCTCACCGTGCAACCCCAGCGTCCCAGCAGCGCAGGAATGAACAAATCTAGAGATACTAACATTGTGCACAAATGCAGAACAGATGTTCCAGCAGGAACCTGAAAAAAAAAAATACATAATTAAGAAATGGGTAGAGGAATCCTGTTCCTTTTTACTTTGGGTTTTTTTCCCTGGAAAGTGCTCTCATGAGCCTGAAGGCCATGCCAGTGACTTCCTGCAATGTCTTGTCATGGGATGGGTGAAAGATCCCCTTTTGGGATGAGTTATCCAAAACCTGGACTCTTTTATTTGACATCTGCTGCAAGAGAAGCCAATGCAAGGAAAGGAAGAGATCTTCTGTTTCACCATCTTGCAATAATTCATGAAAACCAAAGGGGAAAAAAACCAGAAAACAACCCCAAAACCCAAAGGAGTGAGGGAAGAGAGAACAGCTCGCAAGAAGAAAAAGAATCAGCCATTCCTAAACACAGAGCGGTGATGCAGCCAAACCAAACAGTAATGATTCATGGACCTGTCTTCACCCTTCGTTTTTCCTATAATGAGCAAAGAAACCACAGAAATGTGGAGCTGAGGTCTCCACTCTCTCCACTCCCAAAGAATGGGGAGGATGAACTGTGAGACTCCGCTGCCCTTTGAGGGGTTTCATCATGGTCTAGCTCCTGTGTGCTCAGCCCAGCCCCACCACCAGCCTCCTTGCCCGTCTCACCTCATCTCAATTCACCCATTGTCCTTGCTGTGCTGGGCTTGCTTTCCCCCTGCACTGGGGAGCTGGAAACAGGTACCACAGCCAGGTCTCTGCTCCTGCCTTTGGTGGGGCCAGCTGGACAACAAACACATGTTGTCCCCAGCCAGCTCTGCTCGCAGCTCAGCCTGATGTCACTGAAGCCAGCAGGAGCCATCTCCTCTCCAGGCTTGAGCAGCATTGGCCTGGGAGCAGATGCACACCCCATTTGGGTGTCCCAGCTGTGCACAGATGGGCAGCACCCTCCACCCCAAAGCTAGAGACACAGCTGGGGGCTCCCAGAGAGGGAGGAGACTGAAGACCACAGCTCAGCTGTCTTTTGAACATGATAGAGAGCCCAAAAACCATGAATGGACTTGTTCATTCTTGCAGCAAATAGCTGCAAGAGCTCACAACACTTCTTCCCCCATCCCAAAGGTTCAGGAGCCCTTGTGTTTCCTGCCTGCAGCTCAGCCAGGGAACAGGTTGCATTCTCACTTCCCGAGCTGCATCACACAGAGCCCCCTGGGTCAGGCTGAACAGCTTGAAGACATGGCAGAGGACACCCTGAAAAGCAGGATGATCCCCCTGTCAATCCTTCTATAACAAGGGACAGTGGAGAGCAACAGCATCTTCATCCTCACCTTCTTGACCCCAGCACAGCCTTGCATTTCCATGTGAGCTCCCTCAGCCACTATGGTGGCCACCCACAGCCTAGGGCTTTCAGGAGAGGAGTGTCCCCAAAGGCTCTGGGATCTGGCCTTCCTCATTTCACCAGTGTGTGACAACAAGGGCTGTCCACCACCTCCCCACACCACAGCCTGCAGAGGAAGGATAATTCAGATGTCTCTGAGTCCATGCTCACTCTCTGATTTGCTTTGGGAGTTGAGGGGCTCAGAGCCCTCTTTGAAGCCATGAGTTGCTTCTCTCTTCCTCCTCAAAATGTTGGCAGCCCTCCAGGGCTTACCAGCAGGTGAGCAGCTCAGGGCCAAGTCAGATTCCAGGGGGTCCCGAGACAGACATTCAATCCAGGGACAGAAAGGTCTGTTCCCCAATACAATTTAATCCCAAGGGTGTCACCTGGAGCTCACCAAACCCCATTAGGAGGAGTCACAGCAATGGGGCAGCAGAGACCTCCTCTCCACAGATACATGTCAGGATATGACTGTTGTCTGAGTTTGTAATCAAGGCAGGTTTACTCTCAGCCTCCATCCTTGCTTTGAATATCTGCCGCAGTTTCCAAATGGCAACAGAGCTGGCCTTGCTACCCGTTCATTCAGCAGTCTGGGCCAGACATTGCTTGGGTCTCACGAGGACTGGGCCTGCCAACTGGCTAACCATGTCCTCTCCTGTTCAAAGCAGCGCTCCAGTCACTGCAGCCCTTCAGGGATGTGAAAAAAATTCAATCAGATCCAGCAGCTCAATAACACTTTGCCTTGGACTTCAGCAGATGAGTGGCAGGGACCAGAGGGAGCAGTAAGAGTTGCAGGAGAGCTGAAATGGAGTATTCCTCCTGGTTATATTTCATTTTCATGCTGTCTCTGCAGCTTCTCATTCAAGTCAGGGAGCAAAGAGACAAATCCTTGAAGACAAGCCACTTTGCAAGGGTTTCTATTCCCATTTTGTGGCCCCTGGGGATTCTTCCTGCACTGCCCCGAAGCCTCCTAGAGAACCGCTTGACGTTTGCAAAGGTTGCTCACCTCCTCTGAGTGGAAATGCAAGTGTTTGTTCAGCTTCTCAGGGGGCTGGTTATCTTGTTAGATTTGTAAGAGCATTTAACAGGTTGCTTAGCTGCACGGCCTTGAAATATCTAAGGCAGCATTTTTCAAAAGTACCATCAGCATCACGCTGGGCTCAAGCTAATTATCCCCATCTCCCAGCAGGACTATTGGCTCAGTCCAGCACACAGTGCTGACCCAGCCACAGGTCTGCCTCCACAGGCACATCTGTGCCTGCCTATCTCAAAGGCACAGGCCTGGGCAGGCACCAGCTGGGCATTCCTGCTTCCCTCCCTCCTGAGCTCCTTGCTGTGCCCAGATGTTGGGGTAGCAAGACAATCACTGTGGACATGGGCACCTGTCCAGACCAAGGCTTCATGTCTCCTGGTGTAGAGGCCGTAATCCCCAGGCATAGCCCCACAACATCCCAGGTTTTCAAGGGTGTTCTTGATGTCTCCATGCCATTCCTTCTGCCTAGGACAGAAGTGGCATGTCAGAGTCCCTCAGGACCACAAGGGAGCTCAAACTTCCCTGTCTGGCAAGCCCCACGCTGCAGGCTTCCTGTGGGCCATCACAAAAGTTTTCCTTCCCCCCTTTCCTCCTTTGTCCCCATCTTGGTGCTATCTGCCACCTCCCCTTAACATCATCCACTGGAGTCCTTTCTTACTCCTCATTACGCTGATTTTTTGTCTGCAAAAGCCACCTCCTTGTACCTGGTATGTCCCATGAAAATCCTGCCAGGCCTCCTCATCCCTTCCATGCTGAGATCCATATCCCCTAACATCCAGCCCTGCTGCTGGTCAAACACACCAGAGGATGGCAGAGGGTTCTTGTCAAGTTGGGCATGATAATCCAAGAGGATACCAAGGTTCAGGGGCCATTGCCAAGCTGAGCTCCGTGCCTTCCTTCCCCACAGGGTCAAGGCCAGCAGACAGCCCTGGCAGGGCCCTCACAGCAGCTGGGGAGCAGGAGAATCTAGGAGACATGACAACCATGTGGTTGCCCCAGGAGCAATTAATGTCCCTGGTGCAGGTCACACGTCATTGAGCCCTTGTTATCAAGATCCAGCTCGTTGCACCTCCTGTGCAATTCATAATCACTTAACAAAGCCACTGATGTCAAATTAGCCAAACATCAGTAAGCAGGGAATGGTCGTCACATTCATCCTGTTAACTGGTGGCTAATTATCTCATTGTGCCTCCCATGTACTAATTGCAAACTAACTGTTTCCTATAGCCCACCAGCACCATTTAAGCTTTAGGAAGGACCAAGGCAGCAGATGTGTTTCTCCAGTGCTTTTCACGCTTCTGTACCTACCCTTGGAGTTCCAGTTGCAGTACCCAGGAGCTGGCCTTCCCCATTTTTGCTGATGGCACTAGATGTTCAGGGAGGAGCTTGCTGCTGTTTAGCCCTCTGAGCTCCATCAGGGGACTAGGGGATGGTGCCAGCATCCCTTTGGAGGATAGAGGAGTCTGATGCAAGGCTCCAGTGGGGAGCCAGGCTCCAGGGGCTGGGGGCAGAGCTAAGGGCTCCAGGCTACAAGCAGCCACCAAGCAGTTGGTGCAGGCATCAAGGACCTCTTTGCCCAGTGGATTGCAGGTTACTGTGTTTACAGGGAAGGCATCTGAACACCCTGCCCTGTGCACAGCTGCTAATCACAAAATCACAGAATGGACTGAACTGGAAGGACCTTAAAGATTATCTTGTTCCAACCACGCTGCCATGGGCAGGGACACCTTCCACTAGCCCAGGTTGCTCAAAGCCCCATCCAGCCTGGCCTTGAACACTCCCAGGGATGGGTCATCCACAGCTTCTCTGGGCAACCTGTGCCCATGCCTCACCGTGCTCACAGAAGCCTGGGGCACAGGGCTGGAAATGCATCTCAGCTGTTTTCTGAGCCTGGGAGGTGCTGGAAGGGAAGCCCTAGAGATATTTCACATGCTGTGCCCAACAGCAGGGACAAAGCACTGCAAGCACTGCTGTTAGCCAGAGATGTGCAACTTGCCTCCAGGACACTCCAAAATGCAGCGCCAGGCAATGCAGCATGGGCCCAAAAGAAGGATAATGCCCCGCAGGCTGATTTTTCTGCCCCATCTTGCCCTCCCCACCACCTTGTGATGCCCATACTGTGGCTGATGACTGATGGACACTCCGAGGCCCTCAAAGTTTGGAAGAGTAGTTTCCCCACCTGGGCCAAGAGTGAGGGTCTCTCCAGAGTGTGGAAATGGTGACACGATGGAAGGAAGAAGCTCTGAAAGGAGGCAGAAAGGGAAGGACTCCTGAGAGCATCCTTGAGCACCAAGGATAATTAAGTGGGCTTCCTGCCAGATTCTCCAGATGTCTAATTAATGCCGTTAAGACCGCTGCTCATCTGGCTGATCCCAGTGCAGAAGGCTCCCCAGCTCAGCCTCAGCTTGCCTTTGTGATGGGATGAAGGCAGCCACTGAGCTGCTGGGCTTGGAGCTCTTCCTGCTGGCCTTTCTCCTCTTGCCTGATCTGGATATCCAGCTGGGGAACAGTGGGATACAAACCTCACCATGCAGGCCCAAGAGAGCCACAGCAGAGCCAAATCCAGTCCTTGGGAGACTCCACCTGCTCCCTACACTCACTCTGGTTTCCAAAGGAGCCATGAGGACCAACAGCATGTAGGAAACATCCCTCTAGGGCAAACCAGTGTTGTCTTGCAGAGAAATCTGGTAAATCCTGTCAGCCATGATGCAGCTGGCCATGAAAGTATCTTACCTCTCTGCTCTGGGTCTGCTGCAAGTGTACAAGAGCACAAGCAGTGCTGGGGGAAAATTCCTGGCACAGCATGGCTGGTCATGGGGGACTGCCCAGGGCAGGAAAACAGGCTCAAATACTTCAAGCTGCAAAGGTACTAGAGAAGACAACTTGGCTGCTGCACAATCAAAGATTGATAACAAGAAAATTAAAAGAAGGCCCAATGCACATTTCCTCCACAGGTACCCAGCAATTTTTGCCATCTGGAGCACCACTTCCTTCCAAAAGACCACAGAGACCTCATGGATCCAGCTGGATACAATACTCCTCTTCTGACCGAGCAGGCACTGCAAGGGTGATGGGGTGTCTGCTGTGCCCTGCTGCAGTGCAGGACCAGCCAGCCCTCACCACTGTGTGTCCAGATAGAAAAACAGACCTCTCCTGAGAGAGGAGGGATGGGAGGCACTGAGGAATCACAGAATCTTTTAGGTCTGGAAAGACCTCCGAGATCAATGAGTGCAACCTTTGACCAATCACCACCTTGCCAACCAGAGTGCAGCACAAAGGGCCATGTCCAGTGGTTTCTTGAGCACCGCTGGGGATGGAGACTCCACCACTTCCCTGGGCAGTCTGTTCCAATGCTTGACAACCCTTTCCATGAAGAAATTCATGAAAACAACACTGCTGACAATGTCTAGCTCCAGGATCCCTTCTTACTGTGGCTTCAGGAGGTCTCTGAAACCAAATAAGAGTTTCCAGACCATTTCCCTGTGTGACACTGACATGATATTTTTGTTGCTAGAGAGGATTTTGCCCAAAGCACTTGATACCTGAGCTCACAAAAGAAGCCATGAAACCTTGCTCTGTCCTCTGAGCCAACAGTGCCCACGACCCACATGTAAGGTGCCCATCACATACATTCATGGATGGCAAAATCCCCCCCATCATGTTTCCTTGAGAAAAGAGAATGACATTGCCATGAGGACACTCATTAAAAAGAATCAAAATGAGATAAAGAGCCAAAGAGATGAATCCTGTGCAGGAAGCATAGGGACTGGATAAAAATGGCCTTTTGGAGGCTCAGCATGGGCACATTCCTCCTCGCAGGAAAAGACCTTTGAAAGGCCAGTTGGGTAAAACTGCAGAGTAAGGGAGGAAAGGGGGCAGATTTCGCATATTGAAGGCTTGTTCAACCAAAGAATTTAAAAAGAGCACAGCCTCTGGCAGGTTAAATGTAAATACACAATAAGACAGCCAGAAAAGAGATCAATTTGCCATTACCATAAAAATGAACAGTCCCTCCTTCAGGGTCCCTCAGGCTCCCTGTTTCAGGAGCAGCAGAGTCTGCAGGACCATGAGCAGGACCAAATCACAGAATTCCAGAATGTGTCAGGTTGGAAGGGATCACAGAGGGCCACCTGGTCCCACCACCCTGCCCATCCTAAAGCACATGGCACAGGATTGCATCCAGACTGTTCATGAGCATCTCCAGGGAGGGAGACTCCACAGCCTCTCCGGGAAATCTGTTCCAGTGCGTGGTCACCTGCACAGTGTTCCTCACATTCAGATGGAACTTCCTGTGCCCCAGTTTCTGCCCATTGCCTCGTGCCCTATTGCACAAAACCACCAAGCAGAGCCAAGGTGCATCCTCTCACACACTTCAGATACTTGTATATACTGATGAGGTCCCCTCTCAGCCACCTCTTCTCCAGGCTGAACAGGCCCAGCTTTCTCAGCCTTTCCTCATAAGAGAGATGCTCCAGTCCCATAATCACCTCCACACCCCTCTGCTGGATCCCCTCCAGGAGCTCCGTGTCTCTCCTGTACTGAGAAGCCCAGATCTGGATGCAGCATTCCAGATGCACCTCACTAAGGCTGAGTAGAGGGGCAGATTCACCTCCCTGACCTGCTGGCAGTGCTCTTCCTAATGCACCCCAGGACACCACTGGTCCTCCTGGCCACAAGGGCACTGCTGGCTCATGGACAGCATGTGGTCCAGCAGGAGCCCCAGGTCCTTATCCTTCTGCTTTCCAGCTGGCCAGCCCCCATTCTGTGCTGGTGCTTAGGATTATTCCTCCCCAGATGCAGGAGACAGTCAGCTGAGGACAAGCCCACAGCAGGACAAAGCAGAGGACCATTACTATTCAAACCCGCTGCAAGCAGGTTTGGGAGGGTTCCCATCCTGCAAGCTTTTCTACGGCTCATCTCAAAACAAACCTGAAGACAAGCAGCAAAACAACCCCGAAAGGAGCTGGGATGGTGGCAGAAGAGCAGGGAGGTTTTCTCCCAGTTAGAAATGGACAAACAGGCCGGGATGCATGGCCAGTTCCTCAGCAGAGGGGCAGAGCCCTTCAGGCAGGGAGGACAGGCACCTGCTCTGCTCAGTCTGTGCAGGAATGAATTAGGGAAGGGTGTAGACACCGAGGTGACATCTTCTGCCAGCACCACATGTTTAGGGTAACCTGACTTCTAAAAGCTGCCAAAAGACCTGCCAAAACTGCTTATCAACAAGATGACAAATGAGATACGAGGTTGATTTACACAGCAGAAATAAACTGAAATAAATAAGGTCTGGGAAAGCTTCTGCACCAGGAGGAATTGGTCAAGTGGGACACTGCCGCCTGGAAAAGAGATTGTGTACAGCCGGGGAGAATAACAGTCCTGAAAGGCATGGAGAATGTGCAGAGGGAATATTGTTCACTGTCTCTTAGTACAAGGAGTGGTCAGCAGCTGAACTTGTCATGCTCCAGCAATCCCAGAGCCTGTGGTACGCTGAAATATTGTTTGGGAGAGGGAGCAGGCTTTACTGGGCTAGTGAAGGAGCCCAGGCAGTGCTTGTCTTCCCTCCCAGATGGATCTGTGGTCCAGCTTGGCTCTGATGTGTTCAAAATGGGCCACCCTTTAACAGTGCTTCTCCTTCTTTGCAAAAATAACTGTACCCTGAAGGCCAGTGCAGGAGGAGTTTGGAGCAGGACCAGTGACTCCAGGAGTCATCTCCCGGCCTTCAAAGGAAAGCAATGCCTCATTTTCCCAGAGCTCATGGTCCTCCTCCTTGCCCTGGGGCAGAAAGAGTGATAACATGCTGGAAACCCAGAATCCATCCCCTTCTCTTCAGGGATTTCACTCCACACCTCTCATGGGCATTTGAGAGGCTGCACAAATAACTCCCTGGCTCCATCCCAGTCAAACTGGGTGTCCCCCCCACCCTGTCCCAGCATTGTCCTGTACATCACCCAACATGCTCTAGCTGAGACCTGCTGCAGGCACGTGGCAAGCGCCCCATTTTTCCATCCCTGGGAGGTAGGCAAGGCTTTGGATTTTGGAGGTAATGAGCTCATGGTGACAAGCTGAAGCAAGACTTCTGACTGGTGCAGCTAGCCCAAACACTCAATTAAAATGAATCCACTCTCAGTTGCAGTGCTGGGCAGCTCACAGCAGCATGGTTGGTCATGCCTGCGAAGGAACTTGTGCCAGTTTTGCCTGGACAGTAATGCCTGGATCAAAGGAGCTTGTGAAAGAAATTAAATGCAGTGTAGACAGGTTCCCTGTGCCTGCCTGTTATAAATACACACCAAAACTGTTAGCTTTTAGGCTTAAATTCCACCTTCTAAATGAGCTATTATTTCAGCACAGCCAAGCAGTCAGACTAGGTTCCTGCTTTTTTATTTTCATGATTAAAGACAATCTGACATCTTAGATGCTTCTGATGCGGTCCAGAGCTCTTTTCTGTACCTAACCAGCCACAGTCCCCATTCCTCAGCCCTAATGTGGAGCAGTGAGAGTCTTCAGCTATTGATCAGGGAGTCCATAACCTTTTCTGAAAAGTGGCTATCGTCCTCACAGAGCAGGTTGGGCTTTGTCAGGACATCTGTGGTGCTGGAGGCGTGGAGACCATTGTTTGCAGTGTGGCCAGGAATAGTGCTCATGCACTTTCCAGGCCAGCACATCCCTCTGAAATTAGGATTCTTCTCTTTCAGATTAGGTGTTAAAATTGGCAGAAATGCAATGGACACCCCTGAGATGCTGCGTCTCAAAGAAGCAGGGCGATCATGAAGTTCACTCTCTTGGCCCCGGGATGAGGCACTTCTGGGGTGGATCTACCCTCTTTTCAGGGCAGGGAGCCCTGAGGAGACTGTTCCCTCCACCAGGCATCTGTCCATGTGCTGCAGCTCCTGGCCTTGCTGAGCCCCGTTGCCAATCTGATGATGAGGATGATGATGGTGAGGTTCAGCACTACTGTGCATTGCTGAGCTCCTTCCTCAGTCTCAGCTCGAACACCCTGAGAGCAGATGCCACTAGGATCTGTCAAGAATCACCTGTTTTGGGGAAAGCACTGACAAACTTCACCCCTGAGGAATCCAACCTTCCACATCAATCGAGCTCCAGCTTTCTCAGCTTGTTTACCAGGAGCTAAATCCAACTGTGACACAGACCAGGGACCACAGCTGGCACAATCAGACCCTGACAGCAGACCACGTCCATGCAGGAGGTTTCATCTGAACACAAGCCCCTGGCCCCATGCTTCAAGGTCACTGGCAGGGCAAAGAGCTACTCACCATTTCTTTTGGGGGTAGAAATGCAAGAAGGGTCAAGACAGGCGACAACAGCCCAACTGCTGCAGAAAATCATCTTCCAAACCAGTCCCTGCACACAAGGGGCAGCAGGAGGTTGGTCTACCCCTGCCAATACTGACAGAAAGGTTGAGCAGGGCTGTGGGATCCCACTGGGAAATGGTTTTCCCCAGGAAATCATGAGATGAGCTGCAGTGGTCCACCCTGGGTGTCTTTGAGTGGCAGCCGTGGAGTAGCCATGGGCTAGAAAAGCACCACTGAAAAAGAAGCTGAGCTAGTGAGGAGGCTGCAGAAAAACTAAATCTGCCTTGTTTTGGGGCAGACACAACAGCAATCAGGAAGGAGAAATATTCCCAGAGCCACAGGCTGTAAATGCATCTGTTACTAATGTCATCGATAGCAAGGTGCCACAAGGAGGGGAAAGCCCCTTTCCCAAAATTTTCAGGGGTCAGGCACTGCAGAGAAGCACCTCTCCCCACTGGAGAGACTGCTGCTTCACTCCAGATACACAGTGCTGGAAGAAAGAGCGGGATCCAGCCCTGCAGCCCATTTAATATCAGAAAGAAACATCTGTTCCTTTGATTTATTTAAAAAAAAAAAAAAAAAAAAGCCAACCAAAAAAAAACTCCAAACCAACAAAAAAAGAAACAAGCCTCAGATAACAGCCTGAGTGGCTTCTTGAAGATTTGGATTTCTTTCCCCTTTTTACAAATGGTAATTTCAGACTGATGAAAGGAGAATAACGTGACACATTGACTACAGAAGCTGTCTGCACAGAGGGAAAACAGCTGATGCCCGGGAATGTGGGGTGCTGCTCCAAGCCTTCCCCACCTACTGATACCACATCATTGCCCTGGGCCTCAGTTTCCCCCTGTGAAAAAGGATTTTTGTTTCTGAAAAAACAGGATCAGGCAAGGAGGTGGCTTGGCAGCTACTTCTCGGTGTGCCTTCAGCTCTCAGAGGACATTTCACAAGGCAAGGCTTCCTTCTTGGCACTTTCTTAGCTTCAGGAAAAGCCTCCAGCCTCACCCTTGGCAGGGAGATTCATCCTTTATCCTGCCCTTCAAGTCAGGCAGATGATTTTAGCGCAGATTCTGATCCTTAGGAGTCAGAGTGCAGCCCACCAATTCCCTTTGACCTCTCCATCGTGCAGGGATTGGCCACAGCCCTCCATGCCCATGTCCCTGTCCTGCTCCCAAGAGACACCCACCCTCTGCTACCAAAACTGAACATCAGAAAAGCTGCAGCTTGTTTTCATGTCCTTGGGCTGGTTTGTTTTTCCATGGGATATTTTTATTCTTGCCCTGATCCCAGTCATACTGGGGATTTAAAGTTTCAGCCAAAGCAATAAGAAGTAAAGAGCAAAGAAAGTGAATTGAGATCCAGAGCATTTCAATAAATTAAAAGGAAAAAAAAAATT
>VWZW01004137.1:550063-566397 GCA_013397115.1 Edolisoma coerulescens
AAAAAAAAAAAGACATAGCCCGGCACAGAGGAAGCAAAGCAATCAGAGCAAAAGCTGTCAGCTTTGCCAGTTCCCCTTTGTTCGCAGATCAAATTCACTGCCTCTCTCGTCCAAAACTAACAACTCCTAAGTCTCCCTCATGCTCCCTGGGGAGGTGTTTTCTATATTGGAAACAAATCTATTTTGACACTCCTGATGCTGTTTTACCCAAATTGCCCTCTGTCAAGCTGCATCTCTCGTTTCCCATTTGTACCATACCATGCTCCTGGTTCAAGCCCGTTGCCAGGTGGTGCTGGCATCAATCTGGGCTTGCACTGACCCGGACAGAGGTTACTCCTAGATTTCCTGCCACCAGGTCCCTCTCCTACCCCTCTCTCTGCCCTTGGGGAAAATCTGGCGCAAACCAGAGCTTATTTGGCAACCCAGTCCTGGACTGTGCACAGGGAAGGGTCTTGGTGCCAAATTCTAGACAGCAATGTCTGCTCAAATGTCCTTTCCCTGCAGCACCTCAAGGCTCCAAGAGTCAGGAAAACCTGAATTTTCCCTGATGGGGTTTGGCCACCAGACAAGGGAAAGAAATTTAAAAACTTTGCAAGCAAAAGGATGGAAGAAGTCCTGAAAATTCATACTGTCTGCAAACACCCTAATGGCAACTTCACAATTAAGTATCTGACTAATTCTAACAGGAACCTTCCAGGTGGGAATTTCAGATGGTCCTGCCCTATGTGTGTACCTGAAAGGGATGATCTCCACCCTGGGAGGAAAGTCTTGAAGCATCCCTGCCACAGCAGTGACCTCCCTGTATCAAGACAAGAGGTTTGTAGGTCACCAGTAGGAATGGTCATGTAGGATTGTCCTCTGTATGCAGTTAAGAGATTTAAGGGATGTTCTTCATGTACTGAGGTGTCAGTGGTACTGAATTATGCATGCTCTGGGGGCTCAAGTAGGATCATGGCCGGCTAGGCTGTAAGAACTGAGCAAGATAAAGTTTGGCAGAGTTTCCTGGCCCAGGTGAAGACACAACAGCAGGAACCCTTGTGATGGAGACTCCTGTCACCATCAGACACTGACCAACCATCCTGTCCAGCAGACTGATCTCCCCACACTATGTTTATCCTATGCTAACCCAAGTAAATTAATTTGTTGGCTGTTTTTCACCTGTCACACTCTGAGTTGCTGTGCAATGCTTGACACACACACCCACAAAGCTTTTCTCCTGCACGCATCCCCCCAAGATGGTTGCCTTTTGCAGGTGCTGAACTCATCCCCAGAGCCTTTCAGAAGAATTAGGATTCTTCTGACTTGTTGCAGGCCCAGCCTTGCTAACCCACTGCCCAATCCGGTCTTCACTGCGTCCCAAAGCTATAGGGTTTTGATCTGGTCCCCCCAGGGACAGTTTGCATCTGATCTGGTTTCACCAGTGTTCTGCAAGGGTGTGGATCATCCCCTCCATCTCCTATGCTCTTCTGTGGAGATCTGCTCAGCACCAGTAAGGCTGAGGCAGAGACTGTAATGAGGAGAAAATTAAATCATGAAACACTAATAATTATCAGCATCCCAATTAGCTGACAGGGATGGCAGCCAGCCACCAAGAGCTGGGGGAGGAGGGCCAGCATTCCGGCAGCTTCTGTGCCTCAACAGGCATGGAGCTCATCTTCACCCTGCAGAGACCCATCCCTCTCTGAGGGCAGCCATGGGGACACACATGAGGACAACTTTCTCTCCTTTTCCTGGCTTTGAGACAGCATTTCGCAGCTGCAATTGCTGGACTGGAGTTGTGGAGACCTGTGATGCCTCGTCTGCTTGAGAGCTGTGCTCTCCTGGTGAGTTGCTAACAGCTAAGGGATAAGGAGGAAGCAGAGAAGCCAGTTTAATATCATTTTCCTTGTTATTATCTCTCAGCTTCTCCCCAGCAATTTGCTCAAACTTGTGTAAAACTCCTTGCCAAACAAGCCCCTGCCCAAATAGACCTTCATGTCTGCAGGACTCTATTTATTACCAAGATCCCATTTAGCAGATAAGCCAAGGGAATTCAAGCAGGATTTAAGCTAAGCAGTTATCTGTGACCAGCGGCCACAGCGTGCATAGCGTCAGATTTACTGGGGATGTGGAAGGCGGAGGGACAGGAGAGCAAACAGCCTCTGGAGCAGCCAGCCAGAACCCCGAGGGATGCAATCGCTGCTGGCACAGACACTGCTCACAGAGACTTCGTGAGCAGCCAAAGAACAGCGAGCAAGCCCCCTTTCCCTGGGACCTGGAGAGCCTCCCGCACACCCTGGGATCCTGCAGGTATCAGCACCACTTCTCCTCTTCTCCCCCAGCTTCACACCACCTTCCCAGGCAGGTATTGCTGGCAAGGGTTTCACTTGTCTTCCCAGATAGATATTACAGCCTAAGATGATGCACTTAACAGGGTTGTGAAATCTGCCATAAAGTTTACTGCCCTACATCAATATAATGCCCTGCAAAGTTAATACGGAGGTACCTATTTTATAACAAGGACAAATAAAAACATATCCCATTAGCCCACAGCATTAGGAGCTGCATTTCTGATGGCCAGATGCTGCAACGAAATGGGTGGAGAATATTAATATGAGTATTATGGAGCTATGCACATGTACATACACATACATATATATACCTATATTAAAATGAGAAACTATTTAATTTGCTCAGACGTTCTGTAGTGTTTGGAGGGCTTCATTTCTATGCTGCAGGAGAGATTGGCTGCAGATCCAGAGACATTTCTCTGCTATTACACCATGTCAATTTTTCATCATCTCAGAGGCCCTTGTCATAGAAAAAATGGATAAGTTTAAATCGATCCAAGATCAGAGTTAAACACCTGGACATAAATGTGGCAGAGAGTAAAAAGCAAAGAGCAACCAGTTACTTCCCACACAAAGCAGTGGCATTGGGGTCAGTCATTCAGGACAGAGAATTTGGGAATACCTTTGGCCTCTCTAGGGAAGTAGGTGGCTCCTAGAACTAAAAATTCCCTTGGTACATGTGGGTATTTCCATGCTGAAGGGCAGTGAGATGGAGCACTCTTCCCCTCAGCTGCTCTGTACTGATGCCCTGGGGGTGCAGCTGGGAGACTGAGCATCCCTGGGATGAAATGGGGCTGCAAACGCAGCAGTGCCAAGCTGGACCCAGCCCTTGCAGTCCCAGCCCTTCACCAACACCCAGACAGGCTCCAGCCCAGCACAACCAGTCTGCATGCCTTCAGCTCCCCTCTGCCCCTCCTCTGGACACCCTGGCCAAAGATTTTGGCAGGCACATTCCTGACTTCTCCACTTCCAGCCCCAGCATGCTTCTCTGGCTCAGACTGGCTGCAGCTCTTGGGAGAGCTAGTGAGTTTTCCCAGGATGTGTCCCAGTGCCTTCCCCAGAGGCCAGTAGCCAGCCCAACAGCCACCTGGAAGGCACTGGGTGACAACCATGGCACTGCTTCTCACCCCTTGACAGTGGAGAAGAGCACCCCAGCTTCCCAACCCACCCATGTTTCTCTCTGCCCAGGTACACCCACAGCATCCTCCCTGTCCCAGGCTGATCACTTCTCTCCCCCCAGACACCATCTCTTCAAAACAGGAATTATTACAGATATTATATTGGTTTGGTCCTATTACAAAGTGCTGAAAGATGTGAAATAAAAGGTATTAAATGCAGTCAAAGAGTGGAAAGACTGTGTCAACTAGACTTGCAGGAGTGATAAGAGGTTTTGCTTGTTTTCCATCCATAAGAAAGTCTGCACGTGGCACAGTCTGGAGAGAACAAAAAGAGGAACAAGAACCAAACCCTGCCTGTGTCCAGCCTGGCACATATGAAAAGAAAGTCGTATGATGTGGTGAGCCCCCACTGGAAGCCCGAGAGATGGATAACATCAACCTGCAGCTGAATAAAACATTAAAATCCTCCAATAAGAAAACGCAGTGAGGAAGCACTTATATATCACCACCACCTGCTGGGTGCCTCGGGAAGGAGACTCAGACACTGCCACCCTGCCAGGCAAGGCCACCCCAAAAAGCGTGAGGGACCCCACAAAAGCAGCTGCCTACCTCTCTGGCAGGTATCTCAATGCAAGTAGAGCAGTCTCACGCTGTCAGTCTGCGAGCACCAGGGGTTTAAAAGCATGTGTGAAGCCAATCTCTTTTGTTAATGCATGAATCCCAGGCAAAATAACGGGCGGCTGGTGGAGGATGGGATTAATAAAGAGTTAAAGGAAGGTAAAATAATTAGGGTCCTGCTCGTGGGGCATATGGAGAATGCGGCTTGTCAGAGCAGCTTGCTCTAATTTTTCATGGAGATTACGAATTTTAGTGGAGAGAAATAATAGCGTTGCTGTAACGTACTTAGGCTCTTGTAAGCCATTTGATCTGCCCCTGCCTGACACTCTGATTAATAAACCAGAGCGATAGCGAATCAACATGCCACACGAGATGTGCAGGAAAGCGGCTAACGAGGACATCCGAATGGGATTAAAGAGGGGAACAACCACCAAGAGAGTGTCCCCTGGGGCATCCCAACTCCGACCCATCTCATATGCACATGGGATGCAGGAGAGATGTAACCCTCCTGGGAGTGGAGAGGGTGTGGGCTGCACTGACCATGTGGGCCCCTGGCTGGGGGCAGCAGCTCTGCAGAGTATCTGGGTGCTGCCCCGTGGGATGTCCAGCTCGCTCCTTGGGCTGTTGGAGCTGAAAAGGTTGTTGCGACCCTGGATGTAAGGCAGGATCATGCCAGAGCAGAGGCACTCTGTGTTTCTCCAGCCCCAGTGAACGTGTATGGCCAGGCTTTGGGTCTGGGGAACGTGCCAGTGTGAGAGCCTCCCGGGAAGAGCACTGTGGATCACACCCAGCAGCTCTTCATCCCTGCTGTGCCTTCACAAATCCAAATCCTCCTGCCTCGAAGGCCCTCAAGCCTGAGTAGAAGTGGTTGCTAATTAAAGGTTTACACTAAGGCCTCACCAGTGGGCTGCCCTCTTTCCTCGGGAAGTTACAGAGAGCGTGATAAAGGCATGAGAGATGCTAAAGGGTTGATAAGGAGGAACTGGGGAGTGCTGTGCTGGAGATCTGGGCTGTCCCACCTTACCTCCCCTTCCTTGCTGCCTCGCAGCGCTGGACTCCCCTCACCACCAGCCCCAGGGAGCCACCACAGCAGAGCTGCCCCACCACCTTGGTCTTTATGCCCCAGGTTCTGGCACCAAATTTGCCACACCACCTCAGGCATCCTCCCCCAGACCACTGGAGAAATCCCAAAACCAAGCCCTCTCCCTCTGCAGCTCACATGGCCCCTCTGCTCCTGCCCTTTCCCTTGGGAAGAGACAGGCACTTTGGGCAAAAATGCTTTTTCATCCAGAAAATACCAGTTCATCAAAACACTTCCTAAGAAAAGGTCACTTCAAACAAATTTCTCTTTCCAAAAACCTTCTGGGGAAGAAAGAAAAAAAAAAAACCAAACATGCAACATTTTAGCTATCCTGTTTCAACAGTTTTAAATGAAAAATAAATCTTTTCTCCCTCACCCCACCCAGGTGCCAAATGATTTCATTTGGAAATGCAAGATCATTATCTTCCTTCAAAAAAAAAAAAAATCAAATAGAAAAGGGTGAAATCAGAAGAAAATCTCTGGAAAAAGTTAAATGAAACACTCCGCTGAGTCCAAAGCAGCAAGTGGGAGTCAGGCTGCATTCTGCCAGGTTCCCTGGGGTGGCTTTCATCCCAGTTCGGGGCAGGACAGGATTCTCAAGTCTTAACAAAAATCCCAGGACAGACAAAAATCCCACCCTAGCACAGGCTTTGCAGGACACGGTGACATGGCCAAACATCTTACAGCCCGTGAGCCTGCCAGGAGCAGAGACCCCACAACTCGTGGCACATCGGAGCAGCAGAGCTTCAGAGGCCGAAGGTGGCGATGGGGCCAAGGCACCCCCATGGGGCCGGATGTCTATGGGATGCAGCCCAGCCCCGACACTGGGATGGGAAATGAAGCTGGTATTTCCCTTACAGCCTCCCCCCACGTGCTCACAGTCCCCCAACAGCATCCCCAGCCCTCAGCTGTTACAGTTTAGGCTGCATGGNGGTGGGGGGAACAGTGGAAAAAATGTCTTGGCTTGGCCCTCTCTGCCTTTTATCTCATGGGCAGCCTGCCGAGACAGGGTCTTCCCCCTGCTGAGCCCGCTGGCAGATCAAATGAAAGGAGAGAAGAGTTATAACCCCGCCTGACTGCGGCCCCCTCCCTTCAAGGAAAAGGAGAGGAGGAAAGAGCAAATGGCCCTGTGACGCCAACAGTTCACACCCCAGCTGGATGGGAAACATCATGAAAAGTCAGCTCCTCAGCATCCATGGGGGCCCAGGAGATACTCTCTCCACCTGGCAAAGGGAAGCCCAGGGAGATCCAGATGTGGTTGTGGGGTGGGCTGTGTCCCCATGGAGGGGACAGCACTGCTCCATGGCCTTGAACCACGGGAGAAGGTCACCAGTGGTCCTGGCAAGCATCTCCCACAAGGGTCCCGCTGTGCCTGTTCTTCCATCCTGCCAGACCTTTCAGAGCCAGCTTCAAGCAAATAGCTTAATTAAATGCCTTTATTCCAAGGACTCCCTCTGTGTGTTTGTGTATTTGTGGATTAGCAGTTAATACAGTAAGAGGCTTTATTGTAACTAAATTGATTTCTTCATCTTTTTTTTTTCCTTCCTTCTGTATGCTTTTGTCCCCTCTTCCCACTCCCCAGAGTGTTCTCCCTCATCACAGGGTTTCCCATGCTGATCCTCACCTTCACTGCCAGATGGCACTGATAAGGGTGTGGTGGTGGTGAGATCAGCAAGAACATATCCATCAAGATCTGAGGGACTAATGATGTTGAAGGCATTATTTTTTTAGGGTGGATGTGTAAGTGAGCATTGGCTGTGTTATTGTGTGGGGGAGAAGAGATCCCTGCTGTTGATGGGGTGTTTGCCTTGACAGAGATGGGGGGCACAGGCAGGGTAGGAAAAAATCTCCAGCCATCCCCAGTCCAAGAACGCCATATTTCCCAAGGTAAGGCCATAGATCCCCAGGGGGAAACCTCAATCCCAGCCCTACCTGCAGACTCCTGAGGACTGGTTGGCAGGGTCTGTGCAATCCCACCATCTTCTTTCTGGTGCAATTCAACTTCCCTATGCTGTAATTAAATCATTACCAGCCTGTAGCATGTTGGCCCCATGTATGACTGCAACATATCCATGTGGAATTAAGATCAAGGAATTCCAGACTTTGATAGCCCATCACCCAGTATGTCCAGACTACTCCAAAAGCTCACAGTGTCCACAGCTTCCTGCTGTGGTTAATTAAAAATATCACTAAATGCAGTCGTTACTCAGTCTGGGACCTGGATACCCTTCTGGGCTTCCCAGGATGGGCACAGACCTGAGCTCCACTTTCCTTCCTTTTTTCCCTTTGCCTTTTCCTCTTCGTTCCTTCTTTACAGCTCATCTGCTCCTTCCTGCGTTCCCTCCTTCTCTCTTTCCTCCTTCCCTCCCCTTCTCCCCTTTCCCTCCCTCCTTCTTGCCCCGTGTTCCCTGTCCTTGCACAGGCCAGCAGAGCTGCCCTCTTCCCTTCCCCTCCCTGGGCAGCGGAAGCCGAAGCCATAATTAAACTTGGCTGGGAGGAATGTGAATCAAAAGTCTGTTAAAAAAGAAAAGAAACGAGGGTACCTGTGGGATTACGTGAGCCAGAAAAATGCAAAGCCGGCTTCCAGCCGCCCATAAAATAGATGCCGTCTCCTTTCCCATTGGCAGGGTTTGGCTGAACACAAAAGGCTAAGAAGAGGATTTTTATGGGAGTTATTTATAGCCTGAATGAACAGTGGTGTGCCTGTCAGAGTGTTTCTGCCTCCCAGCATGAGCCCAGGGTGCCAGCCTCGCTGGGTGATACCACAGTGGGTTTGGGATGGCACCTGCAAACCTGAGACCCAGGCAGACCTTCCCGCAGGGACAGAGGTGACAGCAAAAGAGGATAAATCAGGACAAGAAGGGATGGAAAGGAGCAGCTGAGGGCAGATGCTGCTTGCCCCCAGCAGCTTCACCTTGGCCAATGTCACATGCACCTGCCTGGTGACAAGCAATGGGCTGCTCCAACCCACGAGCCACCACTCCAGGTGGATATCCCTGGGATACCCATTGTTCCCCCCTCTCCAACCTCTTTGTTCCTAGCCTGGCCGCTTTTCCTCTTCCCTGGTTTGATGGAGATATCTGAGAAGCCTTCCCCCCCATTTGCACCAGGAGCTGGCACAAAGATTCATCTCTTTGTGAACGAGATCAGTTTAAAATCATCCCCAAACTCCATGAAAAGCTCAAAAGTTGGCAGTTCAAGAAGTACATTCATTAAATGAAGAGGGGGAGAAAAAGAACAGGCAGAGACGGGGGGGGAAGAAAAAAAAGATTACCTTGCTGAATTAATCAGGCTTCACTGTAATGTTCAGCCTCAGATTTTATTTCCTGTAATAAGCCCATTAATACGGGTGTCTATAGCAGGGGGCTTTTAGCAGCAGGCACCATTAGTGTAACAAGGAAGGGCTAATAGAGTTTTATTGGAATTTTTACTCCGACATCACAGCCTTTTAAAACAGCTGTCTCAATAGGCATTATTATTCTGATTAACATTTAGACAGCACAAATCATAGTGATGCCCTTGGTGTCCCACAGGTTTTATCATAATCATTCCAAGTTCCTGATGTGTCGGCTAGTCCTCTCCAGGGAGGAGGGAATTTTAGACCCCAGCAGAGGCTGGGGGTCATTCCTTTTCTCCTGTGCCAATGGATCTGCTACTTCTGAAGTGACCTGACGGGCTGTGATGGTGCAGGGCCCTGCTGTTACTGAAGCACATTGGAAGCAGCTGGAACCAGACAGATGCTTTTTGAGCATCTCTGATCCCAAGAGGAATTTGAAAGCAGGATGGGAAGGGTTAAAAAGCAAGTTGGCATCCTGGGGACCCGTCCTGGCTTCGCTCTCACTCTGTTTTTTGCATGTGAGAATTAAATATTTAATTTAAAAAATTAAATCAAAGCTAAATATTTTTTAATCGTGTGAATTAAATACTAAGCCAGCCACCAGTTTGGGTGCACTAACCCAGGGGTTCATTGCACAGCATTGTTTTGGGGCAGCAGCCAGTCTCAGGGCTGGAAAACCTTTTTCCTCATATCTGCAAGACCTGTGCCAGATGGGATGGAGCCACCCAAGGCAGAGGAACTGCAAAGGTGTGTCCCAAGGATCCTACAAAAGCCCAGAGGCATCTACAGGGCTGTCCTGGGGGCTCCCACTGCCTGGTCAGCCGATGGGGTCTGGCCTCTGTGCAGCTGATCCTGTTGGATCCATGGGGAAACTGAGGCATGAGGCAGGGCAGCGCCTTTTCCACAGGGACAGCACAGGCAGCCCAGGAATCCTGTCTCCCTGCCCAAGCCACGAGGGAGTGGAGGAGCTGAGACAGAGACGAATGGGGGCAAAATAAGCGAGGGATTAAACACAAAAAGCAAACAGGCTGCGAACGGACTTCTGGCTTTTATTTGTCGAGCTTTGTTTCGTGAGGGCGATTTATGAGGATATTTTGTTGTGGTCGAGCCTGTCAGTGTGCGTGGGGAGCAGCAGCTGGTTCATCCCTGCTCCAGCCATATCCTGTGGGGCTCAAACCACCCTAGGTACATTGAAGCAGGTGGTTTGGCTTGGAGCTGGGCAAGGGACCCCCAGGGGCACCAGGAGGGCTGGAGACCTACTAATTACTTGCTTATTAGCATCTAATTAGTATCTCTCTACTTCCTCCTCTCTCCCAAGGGCTCTGCTTCTGCCAGGAGTCACCTCATGCCCCTGCACACCCCAGGGGATGATTTTCCACCCCAGATCCATGCTGGCACTGCAATATCTCACTGCTCCTGGGGCTTCGTAGCAGACTTCTCAGCATCATTCATGATAATTAGCAAATATGTAGAGATTTCTTCTCTGAAACATCAGGATGAAGGGGGATCCCTCCCCACGGGGCAGGCACAGATGTTTGTGAGCTCTCACAGCTGGCTCCAGCAGCACGGGTGTGCCAGGAACAGCCGGGGTGCCCAAGCTCAGCCATGCCAGATCCTGGGTGCTGCAAGGGCTCCAGCTTTCTCCCAGCATCTCCACTGCTGGTGGACAACTCCCTTTCGCAGTCAAAGATTACCTTCCTTTTGGCTGCCCCTATCCCAGACCAGTCCCCTGCTCTCCCACCCACACCTGCTCCCCTCCCTGCCCAGACAGTTCTGTTTGGGTTGAATCCAACTGGAATCTGGATCCTCCTGTTGTTTCTCTTGCTCTAAACAGAGGCCACTGACTCTGGGATGGGGTCCCAGGATGGGAAAGGCTCAAACCACACGCAGTGACAGGTCCCCGCTGCCAAGAGCTGAAGCCCCAAGGTACCTCCCCAACACCAGGCAAGCGGGAAATTTGGGGGGCCAGTGCTTAGTGACCACATGGATGTTGCAATGTGACAGTATTTAATTACCTCCATTATCAGATGATTAACCAACTAAATTCCACCCTTGGGACTGCTATCCTAAAGTCCATGCAAAGCTTGCTAGGCAGCATCCAGACATCCCATTGTGTCCACCTGGGACCAGCAGCCGTGCCACAACTCATGGTCTCCAAGGGCTCTGAAAATGCCTTGCAGGAAGGACTCAGTGACCATCAGCAGAGGAAAAAACACAAGCTGTCTGAAACATGGCACGCCACCTACAAAACTGTTTCCTGCTGGTCTGAACCCTTTGGAAAGTCGCAGTCAAGGAAGTTGCCAAACCCAGGGAAGATGCACCACATGGCCCAGGACAAACCGGGTGCTGTTTGCTGCCCCAGCTGCTCTTGCACGGCCAGCTAAGACAAGATCTAAAAGGGATCTGGGTTTTGACTTCCATTGTCCTGGCACACAAAATCTCCCCACTGCATGGAGTCCGCCTGCTTCAGGGCACTGGAGTGTTTAGCATCTGCTTAAAATTATTAATTGTTTTCGTGGTAAGTGCCCGATGATATCTTTTAAATAGAAATGGGAGGGATTTAGTCTTCTCTCCCTCCTTGTTTCCCACCCTGCTCTCCTTCCTTTCTCTCTCCTTCCCTCTATTTCTTCCTTTCATCCTTCTCCTCTTCCTCCCCAAAAATCTACTCATTTCTTCCTTATTCCATTGCCCAAACCCCTACTCAGTCACAGGCAGCAACAGACAAGGAGAAACTCCACAATAAGGGCAAATCCAACAGTAAAACTGGAATGAAACGACAGCCATTAACCTGGTATCAGGAAGGACAGTAAAACTGCAGCATGGCAGCAGCCACCAGGCCTCAACTCGTAACTTTTCCTTCTGATTAAAGCACACTGGTCACACATTAACTTCCTTTGCTCAATATTTTATTGTGTCACCTGCACTGGAAGGCAGGGGGAAGAGGAAGAGGGGTGGGCAGGATTGGGGACTCGGGATCCGCAGCTTGTCTGCAGCTCTGCAGCCTCTGGCAGGTGCTGAGGACATGGACACTCAACTCAAGGTGATGAACGTGCCTCCAGCAGTTGCTCTCTACATGAAGTGCTCGTGCCAAAGATCTCTGTCCACCAGGGCAGCATCCCAGCCTGGCCTCCCAGGGCTCACCCATGGCCACAGAAGGAGTCAGTGGCAGAGCTGGGGGTGCTCTGGGCTTCCCAAACATGCAGCACAGGCACGAAGATGGACACAGCCACTGCTACAACCCAGGCAAGAACATTGGCTTGTTTCAGTAGAGACAAAGCCCCAGGAGCTTTGGGGGAGCCACATCCCTTGGTAGATTGACCCATTTCTTTCAGCGGCACCAGAAAAATAGGATGGAAGTGAAAATAAATTCCTGGCTACACTCCTTCAAGTCTCTACATCTCTGCATCCCCCACTGGGTGTATCCCTTTCTCCTTGCAGAGCTCAGGATGTGCCAGCAGCACTCTGTCCCCTTCCTAATCCCTCACAGACCCATGAATGCACCACAGAGGGTGTAAACACCTCTATGGGACCCCGACGGATTTTAATTCATTAATTCCACGCTTGAGTTCTTCTCACTCTCCCCACCACCTGCCCTATTCACTCTTCCAGAGCAGGGATTGCAAAGGATATATCTGCCCTGGAGATGGAGACTCTGGACAAAGATGACCCAGAGTCACAGAGATACTTTTCCCAGGATTTCTGACATCTCCCCTGCAGAAATAAAACAGTATCAAGGAACACCCTTATGGGGAATCCCCACAGGCCTCAGTTTCCCTTTGATGCTCCCAGCTCAAGAACAACAGCTGGGTACCCCGCAGGCCCTCCACTCCCTCATCCCTCACCAGCTAGACTTTTTTAACCTCCCTGCAATAAACCACTTTTTAATTACAAATGGACTGCAACTACCAAAATATAAAAGGCTTTGGGGCTTTACAGCACACCAGCAATGGTGCCTATGAATTGCAATGCCTTTCCATCCCCAGCAGCTCCATTTGCACCAGCCTGATGCCTCCCTGTGCCACGGGGAAAGCTCGTTGCTCCCTTCCAGCCTTTCACACTCCCTTGCACAAGGTAAAATTGTGAGGGCAAGGGGAAGCTGGATCTGTTGTGAGGAAGTGGAGAGCTTAGCATAACCATAGCTCAGCTCTCACACCTGGCTGTACCCCTTCCTCCTCCTCTAACTGCTGCTTTCACCCTGTTTCAGATTTCAGGGGGGGATTTTGCTTTAATTACAAATAAACCCTAATTCTCAGGCCGCCTCTGAGATGTTTTTAGCAGCAGGTAAGCTTGAACAGCTGGTACTCGCAGCAGAGGGCACCCTGGCATGGGCACCAGCCCTCCTCAGCACACACTGCCTCCCCGGCCTCCATCCTAAATCACAACACAACAAACAGGCTGTTCATTAGGCGCTGTTTAATTAAGCAATATGGATCCTGCCTCGATATTTACAATCCCACTTGCCCTGATTTATTGGAGAGAGTCCCGTTTTTAAAGACGGCAACTGTAAAGTTTAATACCGCTTGACTTAACTGCGCGTTTCATTTACGGCCGCGGGCCGAGGCGCGGCAGCCCGGGCCGGGAGCCGCCGGGCCATTAAATCAGAGCTAACTGCGCGTGCAGGGAGATGACGAGCTTCGTTACAACCGGTTCAGCGGCTAATTACCCCGAGCTGCATTGCCACACTTAAGTCAATTTGCTGCCGCTCTCCCAGGACCCTGGAGAACTAGCGGGGAAGTTGGGAAGTCGGCGCGGAGGCACTTGTGGCGGTGGACAGAGCTGACATCGGGATGGTGACGGAGACCGAACGGGCTCTGCTTGTCCCAGGAGGAATCAGTTTGCAAGAGGCAAAAATGCCCCGGTGAGGGATGCTGTGTACAGTGATGGCTCCATGCTCAAGCCACCAGCTCCTGCCCACAGCCCCAGAGCACCTGGGGAGCGCTGAGGGCAGCTGAGGGGCAGTTCGTGGGCTCTGGGATGAGGCAGTCAGGCAGAAGGATAGGACCAGCATGTAGGAGGGCATCCAGCATCACAGCCAGTGGCTCTGAGCATCACGCAGGCCAGGAGGCCACTCCGTCTGTCCCAGCCCCATGGATATGGATGGGGGAGCGATGCATGGATGGGACACAGGGAACATAGTCCTCTGCACGGACTGTTGCCTTGGATGTAGGAGGAGAGCATTTCTCTCCTTGCAAGGTATTTGTACCCCCCAGGAGCTCACTCCCAGATTTGACAGGGAGAGGGATCTCATTAGAGAGTTGTGAGAACGGTTCATTAGTGACAAATAAAATCTGCTTGTGAAGACGTGAGGGTAGACAGTGCTTGGCATCGTCCCACACCAGCTGTGGTGGCATCACTGCCCATCACCTACCCCTGTACAGTCCCTTTCAGCCCCTGTACAGGGACTTTCCTGGAGGGAGGGGCTGAAAGGGAGGAGACACCGACAGAGGTCAATAGAACATCCCCCAGCTCGGCCCAGGGACCGGGCTGCCACTATCCCACACCATGGGTGGGCACAGGGAAGGGGGCAGCGGCATCAGGAAGAGAGCTGGACTCCTCAGCAGCCCCCAGGTCAGTGATGAACCAGCCCCTGGCTGCATCCCAGCAGCAGGCAGCACAAGGGCTGCAGCCCAGAAGCCCCAGCCAGAGAGGATGAAGAGGAAGAACTCCAGGGCTGAGCATCTCAGCCAGCAGCCTCCACGCAGCAAGTTTGCCAGGACTCAGCCCTCTCCCAGGAGCTCGCTGAGCCTTGGGCTGCATCCATTTCTCCTCCCCGTTTCCCACTCCTCCACAAGCCTGCAGCACTCAGAGACAGACTCAGAGCTCCCCCCAGGGAGGAAGAGGAGGCAGCGCAGAGGCAGGGACAGGAGCAAGAGGCGTCGGGCTGCCAGCACATTCCCTGAGCCCCCATCAGGAGCTGGGGGTCTTCACCAGAGACCCCAAACCTCCCACCTAGGGCTGAGAGCCACGAGAGCACAGGTAGAGGCACTTTGCTTCCAGGTTTTATTGTCCAGGGGGGTTGTGCCCCTCCACGGGGCAGAAGAACTCCCAGTCCCACCAGTGAGACTGGGCTGGTAAGGAGGGTAAACCCTTCAGTGGTGATAGGACCATGCCATGGGGGCAGAGGACAGAGCCTGGGACGGTGAAAGAGACAAGGAACAACACCACCTACACGAGGATGCCACGGGATTAGGCCCTGAGTCCCCGAACAGGCAAAACCAGTCCCAAAAACCAGCCAAGCCGTAACAAGGTTCAGGAGAATCTGGGAGCTCAGAGGGCTCACAACTGACACGAATTCCCAGACCTCAGTTCTCACCACTCCCAGCTGACTCCTGGCCTTACTGAGCACACCAAATGATACAATCTTAAACGTCTGCTGTTGCCACAGCACCATCAAACCCACCACTAAACCACGTCCCTACCTGCCACATCTACACTTTTTTTGAATACTTCCAGGCACAGTGATTCCACCGCTTCCCTGGGCACCCTTTCAGTTAAGAAATATTCCCCAATATCCAATCTAAACCTCCCCTAGCACAACTTGAGGCTGTTCCCTCTTGTCCTATCATTAGTTATGCGGGAGAAAAGACCAACCCCCACCTGGCTATGACCTCCGTTCAGGTAGCGGTGGAGAGCAGTAAGATCCCCCCCCCCAACACTCACATCCAAGGGCTGGATGCTCTGCTGCTCCCCATCACACCTCCTGGGCCCTCTTCTTGTAGTGCACCTCGGGGAGGCTCCTCAGGCGCTCGGCTGCCTGCAGGGCACAGCACAAGGGACAGCCAGGGGCTGTCCCACCCAGGCACACAACCCCCTGGCTCCCCCAGCCCCCCTGGGCTGCACTCACCTGCTCCGGGGTGAGGTCCCTCTGCGCCTGTGCCAGCATCTCGTATCCCACCATGAACTTGCGGACGGTGGCAGAGCGCAGCAGCGGGGGGTAGTAGTGGGCATGGAGCTGCCAGTGCCTGCAGTCCTCCTCCAGGTAGGGGCCTGTGGGGGCTCCTGACGGGGGTAGAGGTGCCACGTGAGCCGCAGGGAGGGGACAGGGATGCGGCTGAGAGGGTTGTGGAGCCACGATACTCACCATGCCAGCCCATGGAGTAGGGGAAGGAGACTTCGAAGAGGTTGTCGTACTTGATGAGCAGCCTCTGCATGATGGAAGCCAGGTCTGCAGAAAAGCGACAGGGATTCACACCCCGAGCTGGCCAGCAGCTTGCCAGGTGTGCGGCAGGGTCACCCGCAGCAGCTCTCCCGGGGTGGACATCAGTGACAGGCAGGAGGGATGCAGTTGGTAATTCCTGCCCCTCCCCACTCAGGCAGGGAGCCCGAGCAATGCAGCAGGAAAAGCCCCCACAAAAGCAGGGAGCAGCCTGTGCTTCATCACCCGAAAAGGACAGGAGTGTCCCACCAGCAGTGCTGGCTGTGCCCAAACAACCAGCTCTCATCCTAACAAAACAGGGGTGCCATTCCCCTCCTCAGCTATGCCCAGCAGCCCCCACCCCAAGGACATAAGCCCTCCACCACCAGCACAGCTGCCTCCTAAAAAAGGTCAAGCCCAAAGGACATGGGATGGGGTACAACAAGGCTCAGAGCCACTCACTGTCCCTCTTGCTGTCACTGAGGTCCTGGAGGCGGCAGATGTGGCGGCGGGGCAGCAGCAGGGTCTGGTAGGGCCAGGTAGCCCAGTATGGCACCACAACCAGCCAGTCTGTGTTCTCCACCACCAGCCGTTCCTGCAGGGCACAGAATCACAGAATCAGCTAGGCTGAAAAAGACCTTTGAGATCATCAAGTCCGACCTATTACCTAACACCACCTTAACAACTAAACCATGGCACTAAGTGCCACATCCAG
>VWZW01004137.1:580944-592794 GCA_013397115.1 Edolisoma coerulescens
GATGCCATCCTAAATGAAACCCCCCCAGTACTTATCCTATGCCCCCAAACCTCATCCTCCCCTAAATGGGTACCCCCTGAATGCCCCTCACTGCCCCTGTCCCTAAGCCCCATAGGCATCCTCATGTGCTCCCATTTCCCTGCTACCAAACCCCATCTCAACCCTGCTTCATGACCCCACCTCCTCGGTGTCCCCTGTGCCTGTCTGAATCATGGCAGAGTGTCCAGTGTCCAGGCATCTCCTGTGCCCACCCTCATCTGTGCCAGCTCCATCCCTGGTGCTTTCCGTAATGGGTGAAACAGGCTGACCCCTGCCCACGGAGCTTTTGTGGAGATGAAAAAGGGCAAAGGCTCTGGTGTGTGGTCACCCCAAGGAGCTGGCGAGCCATGGAGCTGGGTTCCCTTGTGTCTCTGCAAGGGCCGGGGCATATTATGGTTGGTCAATGCAGCTCACTGATGTCCTGTACTGGAGGGAGCAGCACGTACACCCTGTCACCTCATTCCTGGTGGGCGCAGGGGACACCCTTTTGTGAGTGAGGTCTGGCACAGGGAAAGGGCTTCAGGGGCTCACATAAAGGATGGAAGAAGGGTCTCCCTGTATTTAATGTGTGTGGATCTCATCTGAGCTGTGTTGTGCGAGCTCTGGTTTGCACACAGCGGGTGCCTCTCCGTGCAAGGGTGTGGGTATGGAGTGCACAGCACCAGGGCAGGTTTGTGCTCCCCGTGCGCTCAGCTTCGTTGTGGGGGAGAGAGAGGCACGGTGGGTGACAGGGAAGGTGTGGCGAGGGGGTAGAACAGACAGAGATGTCCCCATACAGCTGTTGTGTGGCTTTTTAGGATGGCACTTCTCAGGGACAGGAGGACAAGGGCACTTCCGTCTCATCCAGTTCTGGCAGGAGAGGAAGGGAACAGCATCAGGGACCCAACTTTTGGCTGCTGTGGGGGCATGGTGCTGCCTTTTCTGTTTCGAATTGCTCAACCCGGTGTTGTTTGGAGGGGCCGGGGCTCATCCACTGCCCACAAGGCGGCAGGTACAGGTGCGGACAGGGCACGGGCAGCACATGCCCCCGGCCGTGCCCGGGGATGCTGCCAGCGCTTGACACTGCCCTGAAGCAGCCCGGGGAGGGCCAGGGTGGGTGAGCTGCGCAGGCCAGGCAGCTCGTCCGGGAAGTGTTACATTACACCCTGCTGCACAGAAAAAGGCTGACTGTCCGGTTCCCGGGGTCAGCCGGGAGGTGGGAAGCAGCTCCTCCCTCCCGGGGAGGCTAGAGAAAGCATCCGCGGCATTTCTCGTCCTTCAGCCTCCCGCCCTGCCCCTGTCTGGGCTGCCCGCGCCCCTTGTGCAGGGCAGGAATGTTGTGAATACTGGGAAAGGGACGACAGGAGAGGCTGGGGTGCAGGATAAATCCTGCCACAGCTTCTCAGGGTGAGAGCTGGCTCGTTCCTTGTTTGCTCTCTTTGGTTTTTTCCAACCCTGATTGGAAAATTGATGGACCCCTCATCCAGAGATCCACACCTCGGTTTCCCACCTGGTGGCATGTCCCAGCCAGGGAACAATGGGATGTCGTTCTGCAGTGTGGAACATTCTGTGGTGCCAGCTTGCTTTGGGGTCTGCAGGGTGGCTGTCACTCCTGTCCCTCCCCAGAGATCATGCAGGAGGGGACATACCCCTGCCTGGGAGGGACGTGTCCCTGCTGGGTCCTCCCCAGGCTGCAGGGCTGTGGCTCACCCAGCCTGGGGAACAGGTTCTCCACTCTCTGCAGGGACTAAGTGGGGAGGGTGGCTGTGCTTCAGCTTTTGGAGGTTTCCCAGGGGCTGGGCTGTGGTGCTGTGGGGGAGGTGGGGGGGAGCAGCATGTGTCTGCTGGAAAGCTGCTGGGGCAGTGGCAGTGTGGTTATGAGGGTCCTGGAGCTGGAGAGAGACCCTGTAGAGGCCAGAGCTGTATTTCCCACCAGTACTCCCTGCTTGAAACTGCCCCAAGCCATCGTGGCATCACCCGGGGTGGGGTTCAGGGTTTGTCCCTACTCTCATCCTCCTGGACTGGGGGCACAGCTAAGTGAACAGAAACCGCCAAATCCAGGCTGTTTGGGAGAAAATGAGCAGAGAGTCACTTCCCCATCTCTCTGCGGTGGGGAGGGTGTCTTGATGAGAATGGGGTGGGAGGTTGGTGCGGGACCAGCCAGCGAAGGGTTTCCACTCAGCGCAGTGGTGCTAAAAATGAGAGCAGAGGACGAGGTTGTTGTGGCGAATCCCATTGAGGGTTAATGGGCAAATGCTGTTTTGCAAAGAGGAGCTTGTTGGGGAAATACCCCACGTGTATGCCATGGTTTTATATGCTTCCTGAGGCGCTGGTTTGGGGAGGGGTTGCTGGTGAGACCTTTGCTCTGACTGGGAGGGCCGCTGTGATGTTACAAGGCTGAGAGACCCCCTCACCCCTGCCTCTTGCATCAGCTCCCGGCACTGGTTTATGTACATTGATAAGGACACATGGGTCCTGGGCAAAGGTCTGGGAGGTCTCCACACCCAGGGCTGTCAGGCAGACCCAGCCCTGAGGTGGGGGGCACCAAGTGGGGTCTGGCTGTGCACTAGCCATGAACCCCAGCTTCCCTGAGGACTGGGATGCCTCTAAGTTTTAGTTCTGTGGTGCTGCATTATGTTTGGCTTGGAGGGCTCGGGTAAGAGCCTGGCATTTCTGGTGCCAAGCTCAGCTCCATGAATTCAGCTTTCCCCCTGGTGAAACCATGCATACAGGCAGGGCATGGGTGCCCTGGTTTCCTCCAAGTGATAGAAGAACAGCACCAGAACCCGGGGCTTTCTTCTCCATCCCCCAGGGTGGGAGGGACTCAGACATCTGGGCTTTGCATCCAGCTCTCTGTCAGCAGAGTGTTTGCTGGCAGGAGGATGCCCTCCCTGCCAGGGCCCCTCCAGCATGTTCACACCCATCTGTGACTGGGGGGATCGGGATCCTCTGAAGCACCTTCCTCCCTGCCCAGGAGCAGCTGCAGGGAGTGAGCCCCAGCCAGCCCTTTTGGAACTCTGGGGTGTCTGGTAGCCTCAGCAGTTAATTTGGGGGTGGCTGGTTTTGCCAGCAGCTGTTTGCCATTGTCCTCAGCCTAACCCTGCTGTAGCTGTTCCTCCTGCCCTGCCTCTCCCTGATGCCAGCAGTTGGCTCTTGCACCCACCCACCTGCCCTTAACCTGCATTTAGAGAGGGCTTGCCAGCTGTGAATGTGTGCACTCGCATCTCAAAGCCCGGAGGTGTGTGCCCCTATAACCAAAGACCTCCATGTGCCACAGAGGGTCATCCCAAAATGGGGTGGAAGGGTCTGTGGTGTGCACCCTCCTACCTCTATCCCTGTTGCTTTCTCCTGTGGTGTTGTCCCTGGGGATGGGGGAAATAGAGGCAGGAATGTTCAGGGAATGGAGGCGGCTGAAGAGGGGTCCCTGAGGAGAGAGTAGTGGTCTCCATGCCACAGCCCCCTCCTCACCGCTGGCTCATGTCCAACCTCGGTGCAGGACCAAGGGCTCCCAGGGCTAAATTGGAGGGTCTCTGGTTACACTGCAGAGGCAGGAAGGGGGGATGGACACAATGTGTTTGCTCCTGTCCATGTCTGCCTGGAGGCTTTTCTCCAGCAAACCTGTGAGCAGAGCTCTGCCCCTAATCTGGGACCACCTGCAGCAGGGCGGTGGCATCAGCAGCGAGGGTCAGCGTGCTGATCCTTGGAGGTCCAACAGCTCTGGCAGCCCAGCAATAGTGGAGGGCACAGGACAGGGCTGGGGGGCTGCTGGGGTATGTCTGGGAGTGCACACAGAGGTGTTCTGGGGGTGTGTGTGCCCACAGACTGACATGAGTATGTGCATCTGTATAAATACAGAGGTAAGCGTGGGGGTACGTGTGAGTATGTGAGCCCACGTGAGTACCCCTGTGTGCAGGGATCCTTGGGAGACCCTGTGTGTCTGTATGGATCTGTAGGAGCGTGCAAAGTGTGTGTGAACCCATGGAAGTGCTGGAATGTGTTTATGGATCCCTATGAGCGCGCAGGTGTGCGTGGACCCGTCGGGCTGTGGGTGTGCGTATGGCACCGTGTGTGTGCCCACACGAGTCTGAGCACACCCGTGTGTATGTCCAGGCACACGTGTGGTGTCCCAGGGTGTTTGGGTGTGTGCATGCCCATACCAGTGTCTCCATGCGTGGAATTGCATGGCCCGTGGGTGCTTGAGGCAGAGGCTGAGGGCTAAGCCCCCTCCAAGGCCGCCTCTTGCCCAGCCCACAGCACTGAGCAGTCCTGGTGGGTGCCAGTCAGCCGCTCTCACTGCTGCCCCCCCGGGCACTTCCCAGCCCCATGGAGCCTTTGGGATGCTCAGAGCCCCAGGAGCTGTCACAACACTGTCTTCCAACCAGGGGTCCCAAGGGTTTGGGATCAGAGCTCCAAAGAGGAGGTGTAAAAACTAGTTGAGGGTGTGAGAATAAAAGCACTGTGAAGGGGAGAGGAGCACCCTCCAGGAACTCATTCTGAGGCTGCTTCCAGCTCCCTCCCCTGCTGCCTCCCTGAAGTCAGATGCCAGTTGAGTCTTTGGGGAGGATGCACCCCCTCATCAACTTGGGCCACCGATAATCCACTAATTGGGTTAATAATGGAGGTAAATCTCCTGTGCTGCCAGCCGGCTGGGTGGGGTGGCAGCAGGGAAGTCAGCTCTGGAGTGGTGGACTCTGGTCCCAAGGGCATGGATGGATGGATGGGCACTAGGATTGTGTGTATACGTGAAGAGTGTGTAGGCGTGCGTGAGTGTGCACGGGGTCTGTGCAGAGGGGGAGCACATACAGGGGCTGTGTGAGTGTGCTCGGGGGGGCTGCTTGTCCAGGGTGGTTGTGCACAAGGGGAGCACACACACGCGTGTGCATCTACAGAGCAGGCTGCAGTGTGCATGAGTGTGCCGAGGGTGGGCAGACTCTACGTGGGGGCTGTGGAAGCCTCTCCCCTGGGGCACAGGGCACCCACTGGAGATGGCTGTGTTGGTGGGGCTGTGTTCTCTATCATAGATCCAGAGCTCACGTCCCATGTCTGTGGCAGGGCATGAGTGAGCACCAGCCCCAGATGCTCTTTCTGCTCAGGCACGCAGCTCTTCTGGAGGCCAAGGCAGGGGCTGGGGTTGCTTTCACAAGGTGGGGTTGAGGCAGCCACCAACCCTTCCTTCCACATTGTCCCTTCAAAGAAGTTGCAGGAAGGGGATGGGGCCAGAGGTGCATGGTGGGGAAGGGGGATTGAGCAGCCAGTGCATCCCAGGCATGCACACAGCCCCTCAGGTGTGCACCCCTGTCCTCACACAGCCCCACAGCAGGTGTGTGCATGCACAGACCCCAGTGTGTGCCAGCACATGCCCTGTGTGCTCACCCATGCACCGTGGGGGTCTGTGTGTGTGTCCCTCCAGGACACCTGAGCTGGTGCTGGTCATGGACAGGGTCCCCTGGCTCTGATCGCCCTGGGAGGCATCGAGGGTGGGGAGAGTCAGCTTTACCACCTGGCATGGTGTTGGTGGTGGAGCAGGGTCCCCTGGCTCCCGTCACCTAGTAAGGGATTGAAGGGGAAGGGTGTCCCACGACTTTGGTCACCCATGGAGGGATCAGGGGCAAGGGGGGATGAGAATGGAGGGGGAGGCAGACGTGGAGAGGAAAACAAGGATGGAGGGGGAGGCAGTGGCGTAGCAAGTGCTGGTGGGTCAAGGAGGTTAACCTGGACAAATCCGCTCATTGACTCCCTGCCTGCTCAGCCATGAACGAGTAACAAGGGGCTGATCGCGGGGGACGCGCGTTCGCAGGAGCCGGGACCGCCTCCCCCGTGCCGCAGCCCCCAGACAGGACAGGGGCCGTGGATGGTGCCCATGGTGGCACCACACAGCCGTGGGCACCGTGTTTCCTCTGGCTCCAGCCTGTGGGGGAGCCATGCCAGCACCCCCTGCCTCTGTTTCCCCTCCTGCAAAATGTGTTGAGCAGAAGGCTGGGGACGGTGTGAGCCCCCACTTCGTGCCGGGGCCGGGCTGTGGGTGGGGGGCTGCCGTCCCAAGGCTGGCGCTGCCAGCAGCCCTTGCGCGGAGCCGGGTTAATGTTTGCAGCAGGCAGCCCTCCCGGGAGCGGCTGCGGCGGGGAGGGGGTTTTAATGACCTGCCGGATCTGCCGCATTATCAGCGCTGATTAAACCTGCCTGCTCTATAAAGCGCCGTTAAATATTAAGCATGATGAAAAGCTTTGAGGGGGAACCACAGCGCTGGGAGAGGCCCCCAAACAGAGATGTCCGGCCACACTAGTGGGGTGACTGCTGAGGTTGGTGGTGTCGGGATGAGCAAGCACCCCGCACCCTCAGGGCTGTGGGGTCAGGGGTGTGGCATCCCCCCAAGAGGCAGCACTGCCTTCGAATGCAGCCAGCCGTCCCGGCAAAGCCATCCCGTAACCATTAACTTATTAACAACTGGTGGAAGAGGCGAGTGGTGGCTTGCAAGGTCAGGGGGTGGTTTGTGCCTGGCAGGGAGTGAACTGCCCCCCAGCTCCGGCAGTGGGGATGGGGGAGGGACCCACAAGCCCTTAGTTCCTTGTGTGTGCCCCATGGCTAGGGGGACTCTGACTGTGGATACTGTTGGGATCCCTGAACCCCAGGGTGCTCAGGGTTGTGCCTCAACTGGGAATAGCCAGATCCTGGGTGTTCTGAGGCATGCCAGCAGGGCACAGGGGAGGACACACCAGTGTCTGGGTGCTTGGTTGTGCCCCAACCATCTTCCTGGGGAAGGATCTCAGAGGCAACAGCCGAGCTCCAGAGAGGTGCAGTGACTCCAAAACTGCATCAGCAGTCAGCCACCCGTGGTGTGTGGTTGGGGGTGCAGGGAGGTGAGCATTACCTGGGCGCCCTGCATGAACAGTGGCCAGATGGAAAAATTAGCAGTGTGGCTAATCAATGTGGTGTATATTAAGCAGCTCAGGGTTGGGGGGTTTGCAAGGTGGGGGGGAGCTGAGCAGGGTCCAGGATCAATACAGCTCATATTAAGTGGATTAAATCCTGGCTGCCAATCTGAGCTCTCACTGCCAGCAGGAGGTGGCAGCTGAGCGGGGACTGTGGGGGTCCCACTGAGATCACTTCCCTTGGCAGCAGGGCCTAGGGGGGACTGTGTGGGGACTCACCAGGACGGGGCAANTCCTCTGTCTAGGGTGTCAGCTAGGCTAAGGGGTCTCAGGGACCCAAGCTTCATCTTTAGAAGCCCTCCTGGCTCCAGGAGAGGCGTCTCCTGAGTGAATGAGTGGTGCTAACAATGTTACTTAATTGTGGGGAGGAGGAGGAGGAGGAAGCACTAGGTCTATTCACATCCTGTTAATAAACCATGTTCGACCCACTGACCTTTAACCTGCCTGACAAGCCCCGTTATCCCCATCCCTTAAGGAATACAGACGTCGCCATGGCAATGGGATGACAGGAGGGAGCAGGTCCCAGAGCTGCACCCAGCAAGGGGTGTGGGATGAGGACACACTGAACTAGCCCTGCACCAGCACCCAGGCCAGCAGTGCCACGTGGAGGTGGGGTGCTGCTGGGCTTCCAAGGCCAGTGGGGTGGCCAAGCACCATGGACGGGTCCCCGAGGCCGGCAGAGCAGGGCTGCGCTGCGCACCGGCGGGATATCGATCCCGGGGCTTGACAGTTTAATACTTCTGTTTATAGAGGAATATAGTTACATCGATGGCGTTAAATGAGTTACTAATTATATCAATACAAACACGATTAAAAGGGTCCTTGCTCATAGGTCAACGCAAGCAGGAGCCACTGGTTGTGTTGCACAACTGCCCCTGGGCAAGGCTCAGACCACTGCTCCGAGGCACGCGGCGGGGGGATGCTCTGGGGCAGCGTATGCCCTGCGGGGTCAGGGGTGCCCGTCCACGTGGAGTGCCTGTCTGGGGTTGTGCATGCACCTGTGGGACTGTACATCCCCTTCTGGAGTTGGGTGTTCCTGTTCGGGGCTCTGTGGGCCTACCTGGGGTTGTGGATGCACATACGGGGTTTGTGTGTGCATATATAGAGTTGTGCATATCCATTTGGGGTTGTGCATGCATGTATGGGGCTGTGTGTGCCCATTTGGGGCTGTGTGTGCCCAACTGGGGTTTGTGTGTTCCTGTGCAGGGATCTGTGCCCATGCAGGTTGTGTGTGAATGTGCATCACTGGCTTGTGCACACTCCTGTGGTGTTCTGTGTGCCCCTGGGGGGCTGTGCACACCGATGCAAGGTTGTGCATGCTTGTGCAGGGTTGTACACGCCCGTTCCACCTTTTGTGCGGCACTGGGGGGGATCTGTGTCCCTGTACAGTGTTGTGCCTATGCTTGTGTGGAGCTGTGCAATGCCCACAAGGGGTTGAGTGGACCCACGCAAGGCTGTGCGTGTTTGTGGGGTTCTGCAAGTCCAGACGTAGCTGTGCAAGCCTGTGTATGCTCACATGGGCTTGCACACCCCGGTGTGGGGTTGTGTCAGCCTGTGTGGGGTTATATACACCCAGGTGAGGCATGTGTCCCTGCACAGCGATTCTGTGTGACCCAGGAGACCTCTTCTCCAGCCTGAGCATCCCCAAATCTCATGGAACACCCCATGCATCCCAAGCGTACCCAAGGGCCCTGCTGGCTGGTCCCCGGTTACTCAGCTCCGCTCTTGTCTCCACTTAAAAGCTGACCTTTGCTCCCCGTTTGATGTAACGTGCTTTTGCATCTCAGTGCCCCACAGATAAAAGGTTAGAGGTTAATAAACAGTGGGAAAATAGAACCCGGCCCTTGGAGGGCCAAACACCTGTTTTGGGGGCTGGAGCCAGTAGCAGCCTGCTCTGGGTGGGATCCTGCCGGCATTGGTGGGAGGAGAAACACAAGTGGCACCCAGGGCAGAGGTGTGGGTGCTGAAGCGCATCCACTGGGTGACCTCGGGAAGGCCATGGCTTCACCTTTCAGTGGGATTAATGGTAGTTGCCGGTTTTGGGGGTTTGCTGCTGCCTTGACAAGCCAGATGTCTGGGGATGACAAAGCGCTTGGCGTGGGGGCCTTCCAGAGTCAGGGACAGGCAGGGAAATGCAGGAAAAGCCCGGCTGACACAGCCTTCCTGGGGCAGAAATCAAAGCAGCCTCCCGGAGCTCTGCTCGGAGCCTGACCTAGTTACCGTAATCAATGGCTTGAGGAGCTCCTGGAAAAGAGCAGGTGATGGGGAGGGGGCACAGAGTGAGGCAGGGAGCACCGCGGTGGAGAGGGACAGAGTGCTGGCACCCAGGGGTCAGGGCCCTCCAAGAGCTCCCTGCGGCAAAGAGGGGATAGGTAAGTGGGACCCAGAGAGCAGGGAGGCGGCAAAGAAGGAGCTCCATGGAGCCAGGCAGTCAGCACCTGTTGGTGTGGTGTGAGTCTGGCAGTTGTACCCCTAGACGAGGTTAGGGACAGGCAAATTAGCACCGATCTGTCCCTCACAAGGGACAGGCAGCTGGCACCTGTGAGTTAGATAAGGGACTGTGTTAGGTGTGTCTGTTCAGTGATGGGAACTCTGCAGTTTGTAGAAGCACCCTCACATTCCCCACACCTCCATGTCCCCAAAGTTCCTTCATCCCCGCATCCCTACATTCCCATGTCCCTGCATTCATGTGTCCCCATTGCATCCCTGCATCACCCCATCCCCATGTCCCCCCAGTCCCTGCAACCCCACATCCCTACATTCCCATTACCCTGCATTCATGTGTCCCCACGGCATCCCTGCATCCCCCACATCCCAGTGTCCCTGCAGCCTGACGACCCTTAAAGCACAGCTCCCTTTATCTGTCTGGTGAATGATGTTCTGTGTGGAGCGGGGGTGTGCTCCCTTTCTATTGGTTTTTAACGGCCTTTCCCAGCACAATTGTTTTTTAAACGACTCTATTTTGTGCCTGACTTTGTTTTCCAGCTTGCATTTCTTTGTATATGTTTTGGAAATCCATTCTGGACTGCTGAGTTTTGTTTCTTTTCAATGGCTTTAAATTCTTGCCGGGCTTGCTGGGAGGAATTGGTGTCTATAGCGGCTTCGATTGGTGCTAATTTTTCCTTCATGTGCTCTGACTTTTACTGCTGGGCCATCGATCTGGCAGGCTCCAATTTGTCATGGTCACTCAGGCACTGTGCTGGAATCAGTCGAGCCCGGACTTTCTCACGGAGCCAGCACTTCGTGTCCCTGGTGTAGCGTCCGCGCTCGCCTCCCCAGTGCTGTCCCTCAGCTCAGGCTGTGTCCGTCTGTCCAGACCGTCCAGCACACACAAGTGTCCTCACAGCATGTGTTTGTGTCTGTGCAGTCATGTGCACACGGCAGCCCCCACACTTGCAGCTCCCTCAATGATACCCAGTGCCGTGGTCGAGCCAACTTTTCCTTCCCCAGGATGAGATCAGCCTTCACCGTTCAGGTGGGGCTGTGTTCCTGTGAGGGATGAGGGCTGATGAGGTTGCTGATCCCATGCTGGGACTTGGGGAACACCGGCACTCGCTGGTGCCAGAGCAGAGCTGAGCATCTCAATCCCAGGGTCCTGCCTGGGGCTTGGGGTTTGCTGATGCCCCTGGGCTGTGGTTCTTGCACCTAAGAGGGAAAAGGGCAGGAGAAACTGAGGCGTCTCTGCAGGTTTCTCTGCAGCAAAGGTTCAAAATAGTCAGTGGTTTGTGGGGAGCCCACACCAGATCCCAGGCACGGGGAGAGCCCAGCGATGCCAGCGCAGAGGGTGTGTCAGGGGATTCTGTCGGTGGTGCACAGAGAGCCTCTTGTTGCTGGCAGAGCAGGCAGGTGGGGCCAGGGGTGGTGCCAGGTTCTGGCACTGGCAGCGTCCAGCCCCAAGCACTGCTCCCTCTCCATTCTCACCTGCACGTGCTGGAAGCACTGACCCCTCTCTCTCCCTTGCCTCCAGCTCTACGAACTGGACGAGGACCCGAAACGCAAGGAGTTCCTGGATGACCTCTTTGGCTTCATGCAGAAGAGAGGTAAAGGTGGGTGGCTGGGGTGGGTGCCACTGCCGCCCCGCCTTGGCTGCTGGGGGGGGGTTCACGGTGTGGTGTTCTCAGGCTCTGAGCTGCTCCAGGTCTCTGCAAAACCCTCGGGCAGGTCCTGCGGTGCTTCCCCTGGGCCTCCCCCGTAACCCCACGCTGGGGCAGCTGTCGATGCCATATCCCATGGCCATTAGCGATGCCCAGCAGGGATGCCCACTGGAAATGCGCGGTGGGGATGTCCATTAACATACCCCTTGGTGACAAGCGTTAGCAACACCCGTTAATGATGCCCATTAGCAGTTTTCAGGACGTTTTAATGATGCCTGGTGGGAATGCCCTCGGCAGCGTCCATTAGGGCTCCCCATCAGCAGCGCCTGGTGAGGATGCCCACCATCGGCACTTCTCAGTGGTGCCTACGATGTGCGGGAGTGGGACCAGCAGTCCGGGCAGCGCCGGGCACCCAGGGGTTAAGGGCTCGCCAGCCAACCCATCCTCATCGGAAATCTTTGCTATCGGCATGGGGGGGCCGAGCCGGCTCCCGGGGACTCGATAAATGCTTTAACCTTCGCCCTCCCCGGCCGGGCCTGCGACAATTAAACGTTGCCGAGCGCGGGCGTGTGGCCGGCTGTATTAATTAGAGCCTTTTGCTGGTGTGTGGATTAATGAACCAGCCGCTCGATAGCCAGTAAACCCCAGGCAGAGGTTAATGCCGAGCTAATTAACGGGGAAAGGCTGAGGGGGGTGCAGGAGCTGCGGGGCTGGCTGTTCGAGGGATGAGAGAGGGCAGAGAGGGGCAGTCACCCACATGCCCTACCCGTTGGAAGGGTGGTGAGGTTCCCCACCTGTCTGTAGGGCTG
>VWZW01004137.1:604192-615087 GCA_013397115.1 Edolisoma coerulescens
GACACAGGAACACATCCAGGTGGGGTTTGGATGTCTCCAGAGAGGGAGACTCTACAGCCTCCCTGGGCAGCTGTTCCAGTGCTCTGCCACCCTCATCGTAAGGAAGTTCTTCCTTCTGTTTTAGCTTATGGCCGTTGCTTCTCATCCTGTAACAGGGCACCCCGGAAAAGAGTCTGGCACCATCCCCTCTGACACCTGTCTTTGAGATATTTACATGCATTAAGTGTAAATCTCAGTATTTTGTCCCGACTGAACAGGCTCAGCTCCCACAGTTTCTCCTCAGCAGAGAGATGCTCCAGACCCCAAATCACCTTTATGGTCTCTGCTGGACCCTCTCCAGTAGCTCTTGTCTTTTTTGTCCTGAGGAGCCCAGAACTGGACACAGCTCTCTGGATGTGGCCTCACTAGGGCTGAGTAGAGGGGCAGGATCACCTCCCTTGACCTGCTGGCCCCACTCTTCCCAATCCACCCCAGGATACTTCTTGCTCTGCAGCTGGGAAATCCTCTAAACTTTTTTCTGTGGTGGATGCTGCTGCTGTGAATTAATTTCACCCCTGTCAGAAATCCGTGTAATTGTGAGTGCCAGCTGAAGGCAGCGGTGGGGCTGGGGTTGGCTGCACCATTCATTAGTGCTTCTCTTCTTTGCAAGTGTCACCTGTGGCAGTCGATAAGAGAAAGGTGAATGCGGGCAGAGAGAGGCCTGGGGGAAAGCCCGCGGCAGCCTCCCGGATTTCAAAGGGCCTGCATCCACACCGATCGCTATATCAATTCCTTTTAATACATCCGAGCGCCTCTTTCCTAGAGGACCACGCCGGAATGAAGTCGCCATCGACCGCCCTCCCGAGCAGCGGGAGGGCTGGACGCCTCCCTCTGCAGTGCAAATCGCCATCGACCGCCCCGCATCCTCTGAGAGGGGGTCCGCTCCGCCATCCGCGGCCTCCCCTCCCGTCTCCATGGCAACCGCGGACCTTAGCAACGCGCCGCCATGGCAACGGCCGGGGCGCGCCGGAAGTGAGGCGCGGCCGCTTCCGCCTGGCACCAAGATGGCGGTGGGCGCTGCGGAGGTGCGGCGGTTGCAGTGGCGGCTGGAGGAGCTGGAGCAGCGCGTCGGCCTCGGCGGCGGGGGATGCGGGCCGCGAAAGGTGCCGGGGAGAGCTGCGGTCGGGGGCTGTTTGGCGCGGCCCGGTGGGGCCTGGGGTGTCGCGGCCCGGTGGGGCCTGACAGCCCAGTCCCCTCCCTCTGTGCCTCTGCAGGTGGCGGACGAGCTGGTGAAGGTGCAGGTGGCGCTGAGCAATATCGCTGGCAAGAGGGAGAGGATCAAAATCCTTTTTAAGAAAAGTGAGCGGGTCTCGCGAGAGGGAAAGAATCGCGGGAGGGGGGAGCTCCAAACCGTGGCTTTTCGCTGCTCTGAACAAAAGCAGCTTTCCCTTCCCCGCACCTCTTGATTTTGGGCCCTTTTTTTGCGTGTTTGGCACAGAAATAAGTAACTGCGGGAGGTTTTTGTTCTCGCGATCCTCCAGCTCAGCAGTCGGAGGTGGGAAACGGACCGCTGCAGCCTGTTATTTACTTAATGTCCATCTGCCCGTGTCAGTGCCGGGATTTGCTCTGCCTGAAATGCAGCCCCTGAAGTTCTCAGAGCATGAGCTCCTGAAATGAATTTCTGCACACTTGGACTTCTTGGGCATGCTGAAGTAGCTCTGCCCTCTGTGTGTGGTGGGACCAATAAGGTTCACACTCAGTGGACAGGTCTGGGGAGCTGCCTCCAAACTGGGGGGTACTTTGTCCTGCAAAGCTGCTACTTGGCCAGGTTTTGCTGCGTGTTGTCACAGGAGGGGCAGGGAGGGTCATTGTGGTCCAAGTCTGCAGTCGCTGCTCAGTATGAAAGCATAAACCATGTATTTATGGATGATTTTAAGGACCAGGATGGGGGGCTGCTGGCTGGTTTTGTCCTGAGGGTGGGAGGAAGCAGATTTCACTCACCTTTGGTATCGTTATCCAGACAAAAAGCAAGATTTGCAGTTGTCCCTAATGCAGTGGTTTCCTGGCTCGAGCCATTTGTCAGTTCCTGGCCACAGTGCTCCAAAGTCTCATAGAAATTAATGAATCGGGGGTGGGAGGGGAAATACGGAGCTACATGAGGAGTGTTTGCAGAGTAATCCGATGCATGGCATGGGGGGGAAGTTGCACTTGTGAATGCCGTAACACCTCCCCTACTTTTTGTCTCCAAACCTGTTTATCCTTCCAGTTGAAGATGTAATAAAATACCTTGACCCGCAGTACATTGATAGGATGGCTGTTCCAGATGCTATGAAGCTGCAGTTCATCTTGGCAGGTATGGCATGAAACGAGGAGGAACAGGAGGCTTTTGTAGCACTGCAAAAAAGTGTCCTTTACCTAAAATGGATCGGGATGGGTTTCTTTTCTTCGGCTGTAAAGACGGGGCACGGCACGTCCCACGGAGGTATCAGAGAGATGGTTTGTACAAGGATGTCTGTCACCCTCAGTGCTCCCTTGTGCACAGCCACACTGCAGTTTTATCAGCTCTGATCTCTCCCGTATTGATCATTCACTTTAGCCCTGAATTAATCAAAGGCTGGTAAGGAAAGCTGGAGCTAGAATGGTTTCCTCACCCCATTTCCAGAATTCTCCTGGCTGTGACAAAAATAGAAGACATTTGGGTGTATTTCAACACTCCCTAGCCTTGTCCTCTTTTGACCTAAGGAATTTGATCAACCTGTGATGGTATAGTCTGTGAATGGAATTTCACAGAGTCATGGAATGTTAAGGGGGTGGAAGGGACCTTAAGGACCATCCAGTCCCAACCCCCCCTGCCATAGACAGGGGCACCTCCTCAACCTGACCAGGTTGCTCAGAGCCCCCTCCAACCTGGCCTTAGAGCATCCACAACCTCCTGGGAAACCTGTGCCAGTGTCTCACCACCCTCACAGTAAAGAATTTCTTCCTAATATCCGGCCTATATCTCCCCTCTTTCGATTTGTACCCATTACTCCTTGTCCTATCGTTACAAGTTGCTGGAGAGTCTCCTGCATGAAATTGGTGTGAATCAAGACCCAGGGACGTGCAGCACAAAGTATAAATAAAATCATGAACAAGCCCCTTTCTGTAAAGACGGATCAGCTGGAAAATTACCACTATTTGTGAAAAGCCAAAGCAGTGTTCTGTGTTTGCTGATGTTGCTTCTTGTCCCCCCACAACAGAGGAACAGGCTATTCCTGCCCGTGCCGCCCTTCTGGAGCAGGTGAAGAACCTCCAGCCCATCTTGGACAGCACCAGTATCCAAGGTATGCACGTTCTTCTACAAGCTGGAGCTGCAATGCCACCTGCTAAGCTGTGGCCTGTCCTGTTTTCTTTCTTTTCTCTTGAGCGTGAGGAAGAGGACAGCTTACTGGTGTGAGAGTAAACTGGGTACAGACTTGGTCTGCTCCTGCCTCATGCTGCTCTAGCCTCCCTTGCAAGGTCAAGGCGGTGACAGAGTAGCTTGTGAAGCAGGCTAGAGACAGCAGTGTGGCAAAGAGGGTGGAGACTGGCAGGTCGTTCCTTCCTGTGAGCTCTTTTACATCCAGAGCATCCCTGTTCCTGGCACAGACAGAGATGCCTTTTCAGCTGCAACCCAAGTGGTTTACTCTGATGTAGTTCTTGAGTAGCCCTCGCTGGGGGCATCCCTGACCTCCTGCCATGTGCAGGGTAGCTAAGTAGTTTTTTTAATCCTATGTGAGGTGTATCTGTAGTGTGGGGCACTTGCACTTAGTGAGTGGAGTTCTGCCATGCTGTGCTCACGGAGGAGGAATGGGCCTTATTTTGGGAACTATTCCCATGTGCTGTAAAACAACCCAAACTGATTTCTCCTCTGTGCTTCCAGCGGTTCCTGACCATGCAGCCAAACTGCAGCGGCTCTCACAGATCCACATACAGCAGCAGGTACCTTGAATATTCCTATCAGTATGGACTAGAACGGCGTAGGGACCTTTTGCAAGTGGCTGTATTGACACCCTTGTGTTTGCAACTGCTGGAATTGCTCATTTGTAGCAGTTTTTTGCAGTCAGAATATGCATACTACAGTCTTCTACAGTCTTAAAGAAGTTTAAGTGCTCCGAGGGGGAAAAGGAGCCGGGATTTCTGTCAGTTGAGTCCAAGTTGGAAATCTGCCTACCATAACCCTGATCAGAACAGAGCTTTCAGTGACACGTAGTAAGCAGGAGTGGGTTTAACCATCTTGAATTCCCCCTTTCACTGAGACACTTACGTGAAGCATTGCACCCCTCCAGTGTCCTAGTCTCTGGAACGTTGACACTGTCATCCTGTCACTTCACCCTTTCCCTCCCTGTTTGAGCACTCCTGGAGCTGGCAGTGAGTAGCCTGGGCAGTTCCTAATGATCACTTCCAGCATTTTGCTGTGTGTTTCTGCTCTGGGGCAAGCAAAGCCTGGATACTGAGGAGAGGCAGGCAGCAGTGCAAGCCTAGGAGCTTTGGTGCTTCATAGCACCAGTGTTTGTGACCTTTCTCTTGATTGTGCAAACCTGTCCAGCTGCAGTGAGCAGCCACAGCCAGGGCCTGAGCACTGATCTCATTGCTGGCCTCGGATGAGTTTCCTGCCATGCTGTCGGGGATTGGGAAGGGTAGATGTCCTTCAGCTTATGTATTGCTCATGCACCACGTCTCCCCTCTTTGCAGGAGAAACGTCACGATCTCACTGACAGTGTCAAGACACTACTTGAGGACTACAACAAAATGGTATCCTTTGAGCCTCAGGCCTGGAACAGCTGAACTGATCCCTTTCCCCTGAGCTGATCCTGTTGGATCTCCAGCGCTGGGTTTAAGAGCCTTTCTGATGTGACACCTGTGTTGCTGCCCTGTCTGTATAGGATCCCAGTGCCAAGGCACATCCTGAAACCACAGTGGGTAGGGAAGCTGTGTAAAGCCCTTGCATTGCAGTGGTACGCAGGGTTCAGAAGTGCCTCCTGGACTCCCGTGGGTCTTTGGTGCTGTGCAGTGGGCTCAGCCACTGGATGGATTGAATCCATGTAGTCTTTCAACAGCCTGGTGCCCTGGGCCTCTCCCAAGGAATCAGGATTGTAATGGTGCTGTCGGGATGTTCTGACCTTGGCCTCGCAGTTTCCACATTACTTTCCTTAAATGTCGTGTCCAGACCCTGCTTCTCTCCAAGCAGTTTGTGCAGTGGAATGAAATCCTGACGCGTCTGGAAGTGGCCAGGCAAGCGAAACCTGTGGCAGAGTGATGGCAGAGCTGGGAGTGCAGCGAGCCCAGGGCCCCTGTGGCACAGCTTGCATCCTGCTGGTCCCGGCTCCTTCCCGCGTGGCGCGAGCATGCTGGAGTGACACAGTGAGATCCTGGGGCACCCAGCTCTGCACAGAGCTCTGCCAGCCCCCAGCTGAAGCCACACTGCTCCTTAATCTGCCACTGTTTGCAAATCTTGCACTTCCCTGAAATGCATCTTGGTTTTAACGTATTTAAAAACCCCTTTCTGTTCTTAATTGTGGGCCACAGTAAAATCCTGGAATGCCAACTGTGTTGTCTGTCTCTCCCCGGGTGTGAGGACTGCTCCTGGCACAGACTGGGGGGGTTTTCCCCAGGCAGTGATCTCTTGGCAGCCTCCAGGAGATGGCCGGTGGTTCCTTTCAGCCTTGGGCCAAGGGCAGGTAAATCCCTTCCAGTCCCACAGTCTTCCATAGACCGTGCCCCAGTCTTCATCACTGTTCCTGTGAGTTGCCTGTGCCCAGGGGAGTCTGGTCTCATGGAGCTTTTCTGCCTTGCCATTCTCCCAGCTCTGTGCTGAGAGGAGGCAGCGGCTTTTGCCTGTATCCTGCCTCTGCTTTTCTGAGGCTGCTGCAAGCCAAAGCCCATGCTGGCTCTTTCCCTAGAGGGGCACGAGCTGTGTCCTGCCTGGGTCTGGCCATAGCCTGGAGTTTCCAAGCTTTGCAAGGGTCTCAAACCCTTCAGGTTGGTGAGACACTGACCAGCTGAGTGTGACCTGGGAGTCCTGCAGGAATGGGGCAGAATCCCCACAGGAGGTCCACAAGTGCTTGGCGGTCCCTGTTCTCTCCCTGATCAGCAACCTCACTGGTTGTCAAACCACAGTGGGAGCTGCAGGCCTGCCGAAAACCCCCGGCTCCCTCCGGGTGCCTGGGGAGCTCAGGTAAAGGTTGAGGGCTCACGCACGCCCTTCGGTGGGCGCGCACAGGGACACAGAGGCTGTTCCCGGTGCAGGGAGAGCGGGCTGTCCCGGTGGGAGCCGGGGCTGTCACCCCGGACCCGGAGGTGGGCGGGGCCCGAAGCTCGCCCCGCCCCCTTCCCCGCCCACAACTCCAGGTGATTGATGGGGCGTGGCCCCGGCGCCCAGCCCCGCCCAGCCGCCTCGCGCTTGCGCGCGCCCGGCGTCGACCGCCATCTTGTGTCGAAGGGCGCGCTGAGGCGGCCGCAGGTGAGCGAGGGTCCCGCACGCCCCACACCCCACCGGGGCATTCCCGCATCCCACCGCGGCGTCCCGGCTCCCCACGGGCCCCCGGGCCGCGGCCCGGCCTCCCGGGCCCCCGCGCATCGATGGCGGCGGCGGCCGTGTGAGGGTGAGGGCCTCGTGTGCTCCCACGGTTCGGAGCGGGGCTCCGCGCTGCCGTGTCCCTGCGGAGGATGGGGTGCGGGCTGCTGGGTCTGGGTGCTCGGAACTCAGGAGCCTGCGGGTAGCAAAGTACTGCGACCTTCAGCGCCTTGGGCTGTGCGGTGGGGACGTGGAGTGCCTTGTGCTGGTCAGGCAGACTTAGGTCAGGATGGCACCTGCCTTGGCAGAGACGGTAGCTGTGAGACCTGACCTTTCTGTCTTTCCCTCGAGGAAACCTTTTTTTTATTGTTCCTGCAACCCGTAGCGTGCCATGTCCCCTGTGACATGCAGTGTTTTATCCTCAGGTGGGCCAGGCCCCCATGAGCCTGTTTCTGTAACACGAGGTGCTGCACATACACTCTGCTTGAATTCATCCTGTGCATGTTCTGGTGCAGCTGTGGCCAGCATCCCCCGCGTTCTGTTCTCAGTAACCTCAGCTCACTTGTTTGGTCTGTCTTCTCTTGAGATACAGCAGTGTTTTTTACGTCATCCTGTTTAGGCCCACACCACCAATACTATTTTTTCACAGCCTGCCTGTCAAGGCTCAGGCTCCCCTGTGGTAACATCCATGCTGTAGGTTTGTCCTTATGAGGACTGGGCTAATCTTTTGGTTATGCCTTTTCAGGATTCTTGATAGCTCAGAGTGTCTTTCAGAGGACAGGTTGTAGCTGTGCTGAGAATTTCTTTGTGCAGCAATTAAAGTGGGCTGTGGGTGTTCATGGGTTCATTTTCCTTTCCAGCACTGCAGAATGGAGAACTATAAGAAGACCAAAATCGTGGAGAAACCTTGTCCTCTTCCTTTCACTGACCTGCCCGCTGATATTATTGAAATGAAGGTGAAGGACGGGAGCAAAATTAGGAATCTGATGGGCTATGCCATGAGCAAGATGGAGCAGGACTCAGTGAGGCAGATTCTTTTCACTGGCTCAGGCAAGGCCGTCAGCAAGACCATCACCTGTGTGGAAATCATGAAACGAAGGCTCAAGGAGCTGCACCAGATCACCAAAGTGCTCTTCAGGCAGATCGAAGAAATCTGGGAACCCATTGTGCCTGAGGCAGGCCTCGACGCCTTGACAGTGAAGCGAAACATTCCTGCCATATGTGTCCTACTCAGCAAAGATGCCCTGGATCCTCAGGAGCCAGGGTACCAGGCTCCAGGATCTTTCGATGCCTTCTGGACTGAGACACTGAAAGCGGAATCGCAGGGCCAGATGAAGAGGAAGCAGGGTGGAGGCCGGGGAGCCAGCAGCACGGGGAAGCACCCTCGCTCCACCGGGGGAATGCCGGGGGGGCCCTGAGGCAGCGGCACCGTGCGCGGCTCGGGGGAGCTGCGGTAACCAGCCTGGGGCTGTGGCTGCACAGCTGCTGCTGGACACGGGGGCTCACGGAGGTGTGAGGGGAGGGCAGGACGGGTGGACTGTTACAACTGGGTGTGATCATAGCTGTCTGAAAATGTGTTTTGACAAGTTCCCTTGCCAGAGTCTGCTGGGCTCTACTCCTTAAGGGTTCTCAGAAGATGGGAATTGCCTCTGCTTGAGCAAGAACTGTTGGTGTGCTGTCTGTGAGCCCCAGTGAGGGGCTGCTCCCCCAGCCAGGTTTCAGGTGCCCGGGGGTGCAGCAGCCTGGGCAGTGGGACAGACATCTGCCTGTGTGCCAGGGGCCGGTTGTTCTGACCAGTACAAAGGGGAGACAGGACCTGATGTGGAATCCCCCGGCAGCTGCCACCATCGCCAGGACTCATAAGCATACAGACAGCAGGGCACAGGGCTGGGCCAGCCATTTCTGTGCCTGAAGAGTCCTTCTGCTGAGCCTGTCGGGGGGGTTGAATGTAGGACTGGCAGGATATAGCTGTGTCTGGCATCAGGTGCACATAGCTCCCTCCGGCTCAGCGGAGCTGGCCGTCACAGTTCTCTCTCCAAACAGGCAGCAGTCGACTCATGTTGTAAGGAGCCTGAAATCCTGTGGCTCTGTGGCTGTTCGGGCGTTGTGGTACTGGGAAGCTCCAGAGGATCCCGTTCTTTCCTCTTTCTGCTCCTTGATAGTGCACAAAGATGGGTTTAAAATAAAGGTGTAACTTCATGTAACTTGGAAATTTGTCATGTCTTCCTCATCCCACTGGAGGTCACCCTGTAAGCACTGGTGGTGGGGCTGTGGCTGCTGGCTGAAGCTCTGCTCTTCCAGCTCTCCTGCTGCTCTGCATTTGTTCCTCTCACGACTAAATGGACCCTGATCTGAGGGGAGGTTAATATCCAAATATTAACCTCCTTTCACATCCAAAATAGATCAAGGTTGTGGTTTTTTTCGGTGAAGTTTTTTGCTAATTTTTTTTCCTCTTTTAAACTGGCTGGAACTGCAGCCTCAAAAGACTCCTCTTGAACTGTGCTGAGTGAGGCAAAGGACAGATCACCTTTTCTTGTGCGGTAGTTTCCCTCCTGGAGCAGGTCTGGTAAGTAATTCTGGGCAGGGGAGAAGGGCTGTTCCTGTGGCAGGCTGAGCTCTCGCCTGAACAGCCCCTGCTCACACAGTGTCCTGAGCACTCCCTGTCCTGCACGCTCTTCCCGTGTCCCTGCCTGCATAGCGAGCTCCGGCTGGACCCAGCACTCTGTGCTGTCAGTTAAAGGGTAACAATACACGCGGTTAAGGAAGAGATTGTACCTAAGTGAGGGGGAGCAGGAGAGGCGCAGCGTGTTACCCGTGCAACCCGCTGCCTTCAGACAAGGCTCTACCTGCCTGCGTGGCGCACAGACACCTGCCTTGCATCCAAACGAGTGCCCAGTGAGCCGGGACTGCCAGGCTTAGACACCTCCTCCTCGTCTGGAGGTCTCACTGCTTCTTGCCCCACTACCTGGAGGTAGTCGGGGAAACGCTTGGACCTGTCCACTGTGCCAGCACATGTGAGTTCTGGGGATGGGCAGAGTTAATCTGTTTTATCTTTGTGCTGTTCCCAGCTGCTGCTCCCTTACATCTAAGGAGGAGACTGCTTTTCTTGACTAATTAGCAGATTAGCCATAAATGCCAAGGAGGATGCTCGAGTGTCTGATCAGATGGCTTCTGACATTTCAACTGGCAATGCGTGTGTGTTTACTCAAAATACCCTCTTAGTAGAGAGCCGAGAGCCAGATCCTCGGGCAGCCTGTGTAGTCCTCCCTCAGGGCTGTGGCACGTTTAAAGCCCTGTCGTCAAAGCTGCAAAGTGATTGTTATTTTTGTTTCACTGAAAGTTATCCTCAGCTGACTTGGTGGCTCTCCCTTCAGGACTGAGCTTTACCCGACCATCACACCCGTGGGTTCGGGTCAGCCGGGAGATGTCCCAGCTCCCTTATAGCTCTGTCTTTCACCCCTTCACCCATCCTTTATCTGGCTCCCGTGGAGACACACCATGTGGGGATGCCTGGCTGCCACAGACCCCTGTGTCACTGCCATGCATCTGTGTCACCAGGTGTATGTGGTGCCTGGATGTGGCTTTTCAGAATAACTGCAGGTGCAGATCCCTGCGGGTCTCCAGGAACCACCCCGACGGCCCCTCCTGCTGTCTCCCGGCCATCTCCTTTGGGTGTTACATCCACGTCCTTCACCAGGAGTATTTGGAATACCAAGGTGCCTCTGGCTCCAAAGCCCATGTGGAAGCTGGCAGCTGTGCATGGGGTCAGGCTGCCCTGTACCTCAGTTTCCCCAGTGACAGGACGGGGAGAAGCCAGCTGTGCTGGTGAGGCTGATGCCCATGTTCCCAGGTACTGATTGTCCCTAGATGTCCTGTTCCCTCCTCTCCCTGGGTTATGATGGGGTCTCTGCCTACCCCTGCCACCTGTCTGTAGCTCTGGTGACCCGGGAAGGACCTCAGCCCAGCCCTGGCAAGTCCGTCCTCAGCATCGTCAAGGCCCGGTGTGTGCGGCACCAGGTGCACGCGTGTTCGTGTGTGTGTTCGTGCGTGTGCACGCAGGGGCAGGGCGGGACGGGCGGCAGCAGGGAGAGCCGGGCGGTGGCCCCGGGCAGGGCAGGGCAGGCAGCACAGGAGGGCAGGCGCAGCAGGACGCAGGCAGGGCTGCACCAGCAGCACCGGGGGCAGTACTGGGGACAGCACCGGGGGCAGTACCGGTTGCAGGACGGGGAACAGTACGGGGGGCAGTACCGTTGACAGTACTGGTGAAAGTACCGGGGCAGTACCGATGACAGTACCGGTGAAAGTACCGGAGACAGTACCGCTGACAGTACCGAGGGCAGTACCGGGGGCTGTACGGGCAGTACCGCTGACAGTACCGAGG
>VWZW01004137.1:615761-704447 GCA_013397115.1 Edolisoma coerulescens
GGGGGAGCGTTTGGGCCGGGATGAGGCGATGGGTCTCCCACTAGGGACACCTCCAGCTTGGTGGCCCACGCAGGGGATGAGGGGCACAGCCAAGGCTGGCAAGGGGGGCTGGACAGGTCCCCCAAACAGCATCTGACCTGGGAGCTGCCGCAGCCTTCGAACACTAGCGGAGCCCCGTGGGCCCTGGGGTGGCTGTCCCCTGGCACCCCCACCGCCCACCCCGAGCGGCTCGCACAGCCTGTCTCTTCACGCCCATGGTGACGGTGACTTTCTGTCTTCCAGGTGCTGGAGGGAGAAGAGTGATCCTGTGTCCTCACTGCCCTGCCGGAGGAGGGGAAGCCGAGAGAAAGCTTCCCTGTGGTGTGGTGCAGCCCGGGACACAGCTGTGAGCAGCCAAGCTGACGGGGTGACACCGTCCAGCTGCCGGCCTGGCCCCATCCCCATCCCACCGCCAGCACCACGGCCGTCCCCTTTGTCCCCTGCCAATGCCAGCAGGTGGAGGCTGCACGCTCCATCACTGCCCTGGCATCCCAAGCGTGAGACCAAGCTTTGGGCCCCACCGATTCCTGTGGGACAGTGGCCATGGGGGCTGCTCTCTCCACCGGAGCGATTGTGGCAATTTCTTTTAACTGTGTCATCGCGTTGCTCATCCTCATCCTCTTCCTCATCCTCTGCAAAGCCTGCAGGACCCCCTCATGTCCCAAGAAGACCCCGGCTTCTGATGTGGATGAGTCAAAGAATGAAGAGAAGCACCTGCTGCAGCCCTGATCTGCCTGGGAAATTGGGTATCCGGCTGTGCTGAAGGAGTTGTGCCAGACTGGATGCTTGTGCTGGGACTGGAGTGCTGGACTAGGCACAAGGAAAGCTGAGGGAACACCAAGCTGCTCGCAGGGGCTGTGGCAGGGGCACAGTCCTTTGCCTTTGTGGTTTTGGTGTGTGAAGCTCCTGCGAATGCCCACAGTGATGATGGGGATAGAGAGACCACTGATGGGGATATGCTACAGGGACAGCCATGCCTGTCCCAGCAGCTAGTGAGCACAGCAGGAGCCCTGCCTTCAAATGCAGCCCGTGTTTGGGAAGAGATTGTGGGCTCCTCTCTGGTGCTCATGGCCTGGGACAGTGGCCACCATGTCGCAGACCTGAGCAAGGCCAGCTGGGGGCCTGGAGAGGGGAGGCAGCAGGGCTGGCACAAGTGCTTCTTCCCAAGCAGCTGGCTGCTCCATGGTGGGGTGTGCCCAGGGGGACCCGAGCAGCCCCAGCCCTGCCGGCAGAGCAGGGTGTTACCAGTCCAGATGTTTGGGGGTGGCCCTGGGTGCCATGTGCCCTCGGCCTCAGGTGGGCATTTGGCACGTGTCTGCCCAAGCAGTGGGCTAAATGAGGCACAGGAGGGCCTGCATGGTCTGCCTGATCATCCCCGGCCTGCCTGTCAGTCCCCTCCAGCATCAGCACTAACGCTGCTGCTAGGCAAACGACCCTCCTCCTCACCGGGTTTGTGTCCCTGCCCTCCCTCCTGCCTGCTCCCAGCCGAGGCTAGCCAGTGGGATTTGACCTGCCTGTGAGCAGCATGCCCTTGCTGGCATCCCTGATCCCGTTGAGAGCAGCCTGGTGTGGCTTTTTCCTGGGGAGATGGGAGACATGGGGGGATGAGGGTGCCTGGACAAACAGCTCTGAAGGTTCTTTGACCCTGCCTGTTCCCTGGGGATCACAGTGGCTCTCAGGGGAGGGATGCTCTCATCTGGCTTGTCTGCAAGCCTGGCAGCTGCATCCCCCACCCTGCCAGCAGGTGCTGTGGGTTTTGGAGGGCTCTGCCTTGCCTTTCCTAGAGCCGAGCAATAGCCACGGTCACCGCTGGCATACCACTGCAATAAGGGGACAGAAGGGTGGGGTGGGAGGGATGCCAGCCAGGGTTCCTGCACAGGCTTGGCCAGGCCTGGCAGAGCCTGCGGCTCCTCCCCGTGTCAGGTGTAGCAAACACATCCCTTTGCAGCCTTGTTTTTACTAGACTAATAAACAGATCGTAGGACCCACGTTGTGTCTCTGAGCTCTACCCAGTGCCTGGAAAATTCGGGGGGAGGTGGCACATCCTGTCATCCCACAGGGCTGAGGAGCAGCTGCCCCAGGGCTGGGGCCAATGTCTCTGGAGGACTGGGGGTGGTTTGCTCAGGGATGGTGATAAGGAAGGGCTCATGTTCACATCCATCTGTGGCTTTTAAATGCTGGGTGAAACCTGACTGGGTGTTTCCTGCCTGCCCTGGGGGCATGAGGGAGTCAGCAGGGAGCATTCCCCAACCTCTGTGCCAGAGGCACGGGAGAGTTTCCAAGCTCTGGCCTTACTTTACAAGGATGCCTGTGGGAGACAGGCCAGCTGAGCATATGGAGGACACCTGCCACCACACCTGCCTGGTGGCTTTGGTCCCCAGCCCTGGGAGCTGTGCACAAGGATCTGGTGGTGACAGCTGCCGCTCATCAGCATGCTGTGAGGCCACTGCTGCTCCTGCTGCCACCGCAGCCACGTAGCAGCTAATCCTCTGCTGCACACAGAGTGGTGCAAGGCTCTGCAAACCCCACTGCCCAGCAGTTCCCACAGGCACCAGCTCGGTAGAGGCACCCCAGCCCCACGCTGAGGCCCCTGGGGAGAGGGGAGCTGCGAGCCTCCCACAGCTGGTGACTGGCAGCTGCTGCCATGTGCTGTCTGGAGGCATGGCACGTCTCTCTCCCGCAGTCCTGGGGCACCAGGCCAGGTTTCCAGGCACCCTCTGGCTTAGGCTGCCACCCCAAAATCCAGGTGTGGCATTCCATTTGACTTGCACAAATGCTGGGGGGGGCTACAGCTCAGAGCTGAGCCTCTCTGGCCACCACTCCCAGTGGGACTGGCTGCCATGAAGCTGCAGCCCTGAGGTTTTCCGAGGGCTGGCGGGACCAGCCCCCTCCTGCCCTCCATAGGGCTCTCATCTGGTGCAAGCCCAGCCAAGGTGGGGAAAGCCAAGGGCCATGTGGCTCTGGAGGGCCAAGCGTGGTGAGATTTGCCCAACCCCAGACACGACTGCACACCACAGCTTTCCCAGCACCTCCGTTTATTTGTCCGGGCACACAGGGAAAGTGTTCCTGCTGTGCAAAAAGTGGGCAGCAGGGGCCCGTGGCTTGCATGCCAAGTAGCCACCAATCAAAGCCGAGCTTGTTTGGCCAGAGGCTACCCACAGAGTCATCATTCCCCCCTCTCACTTCCCTTGCTCTCTGGCTCTCTCACCAGGCTAAGCAGCTTCTCCAGCTTTTCCATTTCCACCTCAGGACCCTTCTTCTTCGCCTCCTGGCCTTTCTTCTCCTGCAAAGAGACCAAGCAGGATAGAACTGTGAGCAGGGAGGACAGCAGGGACGAGGAGGGGTCCAACACAGGGAGGGCTGCTGGAGTGCTGTGTCTGAACTCTCACCCCTCACTGGAGGCTGATCCACAGGGGGATGCACCTGCCCATCCTCATATTTCAAGCCCAAGGTGCCATGAGATACATGAAAGCTCCTATGAGCTGGGAAAGGAGACTAATGTAAAGTGTTTGGATGGGAATGGGAGTGGATCTGTTGATCCACAGTGACTCAAAGCCTCTTCTGCCTCTCTCTTCCTAGACCTTCTTAGCCCCATGGGACTGGACCACCCTCTAAGCTACTCCCCCAAGCTGTGGGTAGGTGCCAGGCATGCAAGACTGCTAGGGCAGTGACAGTGGTGCAGATGTCCAAACCTCCCCGAAACAGCCCCACCATGCCCATCCCATCAGGTGCTCCTGGGCAGAGGCAGCCACAGGAGGAGGGATCACCCCTTTTGCACCCAAATGGCTTTTCCCAGGCAGGCAGCTTGGTGTTGAGAGCCCCTACCCTGGTGGTGTACCCTGGAAGTGAGTCAGGGCTCCCAGCTGTGCTGTTAACTCCTCACTGAGGCTCTCCAGCACATGGCCACACACCTATCCCATGGGACAGCCCTGTGCCTCACTGCACACCCTGTGCCAACCCTGACACACACTCCAGCATGAGCAAGGAGGACAAGCACTTCCCACAGTTCCCTAGCACTTGTCCCAAGCATCCCAGGTGCTCCCGTGCCTGGGTGCTAAAGCAAACCACCAGCATCTTGAGAGAAATCACATAGCACAAAGGAAAGAACCCGGCCAGTTCAGCCCTCGCTTGTTTGGGAGCAGCAGGAGCTTTCCAGGCCTGGCACAGGACGATGTCCCTGCTGAAGGCACAAATGCCACTCAGTGCTTTGGGCAGAACAGGTTTCTGCTGTGCTGTGGGCTGCAGCATTGCTCTCAACACAGTTCTGGCACTTTGGGGAAGTGATTAACTGGGCTTAGGCTCCCCAGGTTCACATCATGTCAAACACAGCTGCAGCAGAGGAATTTTCCAAGCTACACTGAGCCCACCAAGCCCTCCTGCAGCTGAGCATCCACACCGTGGGATTTCTCGAAAACAGCATCCCCACAGTCACCACTTTCATCATGAAGTGCTGCCTTTCAGTCACAGCCTTCCCCTTTGCCAGCCTGCTGGATCTCGCCTTGCCTCTGGATTTGGTGGGATACCCCTGCTTTGGGGCTGGGGAGCTCCTCTGTGCACAGCATGGCTCTGGGCACCCCAGAAAGTGGCTGCCAAGCACAGGTGAGCAGGAGGGCTGGCACAGTCTGGCAGGTGGGCCCAAGAGATGTGACAGTGGGCGCCTAACACTGCAGCAAAGTGAAAGGAACATCCCTGAGCAGGCTTGGAGGCAGCCTGCAGAAAGCTGCTGTACTGGCTCTTCTTGGCACCCCCAAATGCCTCTGCTCTCCGTGTTCTCAGAAGGCCAGAGGAGCAGCACTCAGCACGGGAGGAAGGAGACTGCCAGCTTTGCTCTCTCCCCACTTAGAACAGATCAATTCTCCTCCCGCTGAATCAGCCCCGCTAATGGCCGCGGGTGCAGCAATTACAGGCACACACCTTCCCTTCAGCGCTGAAGGAATGCCAGCGCACAGCACGGAGAAAGTTGTGAGCCCGCATGGATCTCGCTGCGCTTCTCTAGCAAACACGGGCATTGCTGAGTGATGACGATGCGCAAAGAAGTCCCTGGGGAATCCCTGTGTCCTTCCTCATCCCAGCCCAGCACAACCTCGATGGAACAGAGGTTTCCTAAGCTGCCGGAGGACACTGCTGAGATGAAAGCAGTCCTGAGGGGAGGATGGGGACAGAGATTTGGAAACCCCTCTGTTCCCAAGAAGGGAGCCCCACTGCTGTTCTGAGCATTGGGATGAGCCCAGGTTGTTTTATTTACTGAGTCCACTGACTGCCCGGTGGGACAGGGCTGGTTTGCATTAATGCTAACAGGTGAGCAGTGCCCTTCGTGGCTCTGGTCTGGGCACTGTGAGTGATGTTTGTAGTAATGGCCCACACCACAGCAGAGCAGCTCTCTGAGTGAGAGCCTTGGGATAAACACAGCTGCTCGAGGTATTTCAGGACATAGCTATTTCTGCAGAAAAGCTGCTTCGCTTTGACAGCATTCAAACCCCTCCCTTTGACACCCTGTGTCACACACAGCACCACACAAAGGTCATCACAACACGCAAAAGAGGCAACTGCCTTGCTCAAATGGGAAGAGAAGATGCTGAAGCCACCTCCCTGCAATCCATCTCCACCCCAAGCCCTTTGATCTCTCCACTGGTAGGGTCCCTGACTGATGTCCTCCAGGCCCATGGGAACTCTGTCTAAGCCTTGCTGAATTCACCAGCCTCAGGCAAGGTGAGGCTCCTGGTCACCAAACTGTCCCTAAAACTTTGACTTTCACACTGGCTCAGCTCCTGTGGTGCTTCTGAGCACGCTGCGACAAAGCCACACGCAAGCCTGTAATGAGCCGTAACTGAACCAGAGCCCTAATTTAACGCCACATAACCAAGCAAGCAAGATGACACAGGGAATGGAAATGACAATGTCCTTTTGGGGGCACCGGAATGGAAAGTTTCCCTTTATTCTGCCATCTGCTTCTCCCAGGGCACTTGTGAGCTGGCTAGGCTGCTGATGGTACCAGCACAGCACTGTGGGATCTGCTTGGATGCACGTGGCAGCTTCCCACAAATCCAGGGGCTTTGGCTGCATCAGGCCTCCGAGGAGAAGTCCTTCTTGGAGCAGAGCTATCACACATCCCAGAGCGAGCACACGCGAGGCAGGGAAGCGTCACCTCCCCAGGTGGCTGCCAAAGGGCTCTGCCTCCCAACAGATGCCACAGCCAGGTGTGGAGAGGGCACTCGTGGGGCTCTGCCACCGTCCACGTAGCTGGGCCTGTCCTCCACCTACATCCCTGCTTATACCACATCCATGGGGCTCATCAGGAGCTGAGAGTGAGTCAGGGCAGAACATCCTCCCCATGAAGCTGTTAGATGCAGAGCTGAGATTACACGGGAGGTCTGTCCCTGAGGAGCTCATGGAATGGGTATTGGAGCTGCTCAGAGCAGCGTTTGCATCGACTTCATTGTTAACTGCTTCCAACAGGAGAGCAAAATGTTCCTGTTGAAAAGTTGATGAGAGACATGGCAGGAAAGCTCATGGCAGGGCTAGAGAAGGTGCTGTGTGGGGATGGACTCTGCCCTGCTGACAGAGCATGACCTCAGTGGGGGAGACGGGGAAGACACCCTCTATTTGTGTCCATGCTGCTGCATTTGTTGCCAGGTTCCTCACAGCCCTTACGCTCCCTTTACCTCATGTCTGGGATCTTCCCTGACTCATCAAGCAGGGAAACTGAGGCAAGGGGCTCCTGGCCTTACAGGACCCTTGAAGGTCCTCTCAGCACCAGGGTGAGTACTGGCACTGGAAGTGAAACAGGAGGTGGGGAGATGACTGAAGTGAAGCCTCAGAAGGAAGGGTGGAGTGAGGACTAGGACAAAGGTGAGGACGAGGACTGGCTGCTTGAAGATCCCAGATCCACTCCCTTGGGAGCCTCAGCTGCACTCCTCCCCATGCTGGCACAGGCTGAACTCTGCATTCGGGTTATGGGACTCATTTAAACTGGAGTCTTGGCTGATGCCTTCATTCCCTGGTTGAACAGTATACCACTGAGTTAATAAAACTCTCCCATAAAAGCCATGACGCTGGCACTTTTCAGCATCCATGTCTTTTTCCCATTGGTGGAATAATCATAAAACATCTGCTCTAAAGTTTCGATTAAACAAGGCCAAACATGTTTATGTTTTAAAGCAGCAAGGAAGTCAGCCACGCTGACATGAACATAACCAGGAAAGTCCCCACAACTTCCCTGGGAGCAGAGGTGACCCTTTACCCTGCTGAGCTTTGGCCAAGGGGCACAGGCCTGTCTCTGCCCTGCTGTTGTCATGACACTGATGTCATTCCTTATGGGATGGGACTTCTGGACACAGTCATGCTGGAACAGGATCTAGACATTCTATAAAGCAGCCCAGTGACCTAAAAACTGGCTTCCCATGCAAAAGGGGTTTAAGCTTTTACAGAGTTGTTTTGAAGGGGGTAAGAAGCTTCAAGAAGACACCCAAAACTGCTTATTATCCTCAGTGGGAAGGGGCACACAGCCTGCCAGGTGTTCAGAGGTGTATTTCTTTAGGAGAAGATCTTTTCTTGTTCCTTCTACTCTGCTCAGGGGTAGGTTAAGGTGACAGCTCCAGGGTAAGGGCCCCTCCATTATCAAAACACACTGTGTGACTGGTCTGGTGAACTCAAGGAATGAAAAAAAAGATGAAGCTTCCCTGGAGCATTTCCGCCAGGAAGACCAAGGAAACCCAAACTCCTTCATGAACACAGAAAAATTTTCCTCATCATCTCCCTGGGCCACTAACCAAACATTAATAGGATCAAAAGAAATATGATACAAGCTGCAGTTCTGAAGCCTCCCAGATGTATCCCATCGTGGTCCTATTGCAACTCAGTGCTGTCATACAAAGCTGGAGTTATGCTGAGCTGGGGATGATGTCTGTGCCAGGACCACTTCTGGGCTCTCAAGAAGTCCATTCACATACAGCAGCAACATGCTTTTCAGCCACAGAGAGCCTTGAGGCACACTCACAGCCTGATCTGACAGCATCGCTCCTGGCCCATGGAAGGATTAGCTGACAGACTGGAGATAAGGATTTAGGCTTATTCTGCTACTGTTTGGAAACAAATGACGCAGTAAATGTTTTTGCAGGGAATGAAACCAGCAGAAAAACCCAGGGGATGGCTGGGTCATTCAGGTGACAGCAGCCACACAGGATCATTGGCCTCAAGGATGCTCTTACCTCCAGCTTCAGGTACAACCCATGCAGTTCAGGGCAAGCACCCCCACCTTGCTCAAGCTCACATCTGTCTGGCAACTGCACTGGTCCATGGCAAAGCACAGCAGGGCACACGGGTCTCAGGGCCCCAGCTGACCCGCCTTTGCTCATTGGAAGTCACCATTTAAATTGGGTAAGTCACAGGGCTGGGACCAGCCTGCGGCTCAGCAGCACACATCTGCCAGGAAAGGCGTGGGAGCAAAGGTCAGGATATCCAACAGGCAGGAAGTGCAAACAAAATTGGATCAGACCTGGAAGCGGATGGGATTGTCCCTGGAAACATACCAGAAGGAATTGGGCAGGGCATGTGGGCAGGGGTCACCTGTCCCTAAATGGTGGGTAGCTGCCCACAGCACACCACAGGGCTGGCCGGTTCACAAACATCCGTGGGAGAGGGGAGGGAATGCCTGACGGATTGGATGGGCTCTGCAGCAGCAGAGAGCTAGTAGCCTGGTCCAGTCATGGCCATAGGGAGCACAGCCATCGTCACAACTCTGTGTCTGCTCTGCCAGGGGCTGGCTGGGACTCCACATCCTTGCTCACCCCCGATGCAGTGTCCTCTGGCCAAGCAGAAGTTGTGCACACAGCAGGAGCTGCTCCCTGAAGAACATTTCCTGTTCTTGCTAACTCCAGAGCCTGGAGCAATGTCTCTTACAGACCACTAATTTAGGCACCTAAATATAGCCATAAAAAGACCACATTTAGCATGAAAACTTCAGTGAACAAGGCCAAGCTGAGTGCAGACTTGTCTCATGGCTGTCCCCACAGCTCCTCTGAACTGGGCATTACAATGACTTGTTACCTCCTTCTGAATTTATCCCTGTACCAGCTGCACCCACCAAAACCATTTAAAACTGTTGGTCTTCTGCCTTTCAACTGTCTGACACAAGCTCAAAACAGAGATGTGGTCATGACCCTCGGTTCATGAATCACCAAATAAATAGTTTTAAAGAGAAGGCTAAATTTTAAAGTCATCCTAAGACATTATGGGTCTGAAATGAGCCAATACCCTTAACTCTGCCCTGCACAGATGCTGTGATTAGGAAGCATCAGCAACCCAAGAGGTCACACTGTGTTTTGTCAGCCTTGGGGACAATTTGGCTACACTCTAACTGTGAGCTCTGGGTGTGTGAGATAAAGAACAGCTTTCTTTTGGGTGTCATCACCCTTAGTCACTGAGATGGACCAACATCTATAGGCTCTATTCAAATAGAACAGCCTGGTGAGAAAACAAACTCTTCACAAGGTACATGAAAAAGATTTCCAGTTGTATCACTTAACTGACCTGTACTAAGCACTGAGAAAAACCATTGTGTGCTCATTGTGCTTGGCAATTACCCTGTACTGGCACACTGAGATCTCCTGAAGGAGTCAGAGTGGAATAAAACCCCTAAAGGCTTTCTCCTCAAGCCCAGGGAGTCCTGGTGGTGCAAACCATTACTGGGATAAGGACAGAGGGATGGGATGCCCTTGCCTTCACCTCGTTGTGGGGACAGGCCCACTCAAACCCTGGATCCAGCCCTACTGGATTCACATTTTCTGCAGTGCCATTTGGCTCATCGGGATGGGATCAACTACTCTAATTAGCTTTTAACTTGTTGGGAAGCCCCAACACTCAAAGCCTGTCCACATGCCATGTGTCACAATGGCATGGGATGCAAAGGCTGGCGGGGGCATTAGTGCCCAGTGTTTTAGCTGTGGGATCTCTCAGACCCAAGCAGTGGGGAGGAAGGAAACAAGAAGGGGATTTTAATTGAGATTGTCCATAAAACCCACTAGACTGGCAATACCTTGCATTCTAGCTCGACTTCAAATATTGCTGCAATTCCAGTGACACCCAGACACCAAACCTCAGTGTAACCTGGACAATCCAAAAGCTGCCCAGGCTTCCCTAACTCTTGCACCTACCATGAGGGGCCACATCTGCAGCACCTCTTCACTTGGGCTGGCAAACCAGAAGTGAAAGGCTTGGGCGCACACAGCACGTAACCCAAACCCATCCAGAGGGACAAAATCAAGGATATGCCCTGCAGAGTGCAGTGATCCCAGCATTCTTAAGCTGCAGCCCTTGATTCCTGGCAGGCAGCACGGTCAGCCACCCAGCAACATTTCCTTATCACTCAGCATCTCGTTCTCTTTTTTTTTTTTTTTTATTACTTTAGCTTTACTTTAGCATTTTGGCATGCCAGCTCAGTAGGCTGTTACGGATTAGAGTTTAATAAAAGCAATCAAACACGGATGTGAATATGCAGCTCCTGCAACTCTTGGGTATGGCTGTGAAATCACAGAGCACAGCATCTCATGAGAGAACATTTGCAGTTGCATGAACAGTATATTTTAAAAAGTTACCATTTTTTCAATACCTTTTTCTCTGGCCACCATTGTTAACCTACACATGTCCACCTTGATCACCTTTTAACTGCCTTAAGAAAGTCCAGTTGCTGTTGTTTTTTTTTAACACGATGCCTTCTTTAATTTTTTTTAATACAGTTCATAAAAGTATTTGCATAGGAAATATATCCTTGGTTGCTGCTTACATGGGAGCATGTGAATATACTTCATTTTGGATAAATACAAGTACACTGGAAACTGGATTTTGCTATTATTAGAAGTAAAAATAAATGTCCTTGCTCACAGACGCCTCATATGTAATAACATTAAATGCCAATGGCATGGAAGATGTATTATGACTGATGCTCTTCTGCTTATGAAAGAACTCAGTCTGCAACTTAATGTCAAATCATATTGTTCTCTTCCTCTTTCCTGCTCTCCATGACTGAACTCAGGAATGCCGCAGAAATTGCACTAGATATTTTAACCATGTGAACAATTGTGTCATCTCAACAACGCATTCTCCTGTGTATTTTTCATTTAAATCACAGAGTCACCTGGGGTAGAGCTAGGAGGAGTTAGTCCACTAGTGCACCCTTGTCCTTGGTGGGAGCAGCTGCTCTTAAATTGCTTCTGACAGATGCTTGTCCAGTCCTTGGGGTGCCCAGCACAAGAGGCCCTAAGCAGTGGATTGTCCCACTCTGCTCCCAACACCTGCACAGCCATTTCTTTTGAAACCCCCAGGAATGGTGCTGCCAACCCATCTCCTGGTGACGTCTGTAAGCATGTCCCTCTTACACCCACTGAAAGCTTCTCCCTAAGCCTTTTCTTGCTCTCTTATTACCTCAAAGCACTGCCTGCCTTACCCTGCCAGCCCAGGATCTCTTTGGGAGTGCTCATCTCTCACATCTCCCTGCTTCCAGCCTCTCAGCTCGCTGCACTGTCCTTGCTGCTCTCCTGCTCCTCATGTCCTTCAACCCCCGTACCTGAAACTGGAGCAGAGGCCTTTGCACTGCAAAGCAGTGCAACAGGATCAGCTCATGCTTCCGGCTCACTCCCCTCCTGCCTGTGCTGTCCGGTACATCTCTGCTTAAGAGAGATCTTTTTCTGTTCACCTCCTCAGTCGGTTATTCCAACCTCCTTTCCCTCTCCTTCTGTTTGCCTCCATCCTCACTGAAGTGCATCCTGTTTACTTCAGACTGAGTCTCCCCATTTGCCTCAGATTAAATGAGTTGCACGGCTTCTCTCCACCTGCTGCACAGGAAACAGCCAGGCAAATGATAAATGCCACACAAACACTCCCAGGCTTGGGAACCCGATACACTGTTAGCCTGGATGGCGTGGGACGTCACGCTAAATCGTATCAGCCACGACTGAGTTACGCTGCAGCATGCAAATCAGGGCTTAAAAGAGGTCAGCGAGAAGCTGGATGCAGGACAAGCAAGGGAAATGCTGCAGCTAGAGCTGTTGCTCTTCGCTGGGATTTCACACAGTTACAGCAGCTGAGAAATCCCTTCCTGCCTCACAGACAGACAGGGCCCAGCTGTATCCTACCACGGTGCAGCTTTGCCCTGGGAGCTCCTGTGGATTGCTGGTGTCAGTCCTCTCCTGGAATGGGCTTGGCACAGTGCTGGTCCATGCGGGATGTTTGTTGTTGCCTGTGGAGGCATCTCCACTCTGAGCCCATGCATCCTGCAGCGATGCTGAGGTTGTGTTACACGCTCCCCGTCCATGTTCAGTGACCAGCTGCACTGGACTGTCCATAAGGGTCTGAGCAAGAGCAGGGCAGAGAACAGGATTCATACTGGTCTGATCGCAAACGCAGGGCCCGAGCACTGCATATCAGCCTGAAGCAGACAGGATGAAACAGCGCAGGAGAAATCCAGCAACACGCAGAGAGGCAGCTCAGGGAATGCTCTTTTGGGGCACAGGCACCCACGGAACCACTCATTTCCTTCTGGGAGGCACTGCCAGCAGTGTGCTGATATGCTCTGACCTGATGAACAGCTGCTCTGCAGGAAGGAACTCAGGATGGACCTGAATATGGGCTCCTTGGCATGCAGTGATGGGGATGGCAACAGGGCTGGAGTAGGGGATGGTCCTGTCCCACCAGCAGACCCTGATTCCCACATGCACTGGTGATGTGTCCCTACCCATGCCTCACTCTGACCCTGCCACCCAGGTACAGAGGTTCTTCTGGGTCCTGTCTGGAGGCAAAGATGAGGTACACTCTGAATAAGAAGCAAATCTAGATTCTGTGTTCATGTAAGCTGTTCAAGCAGGAGGCAGCCAATTTTAATGACAATCCAGTCTTAAGACGCTGATCTGGCTCCAGCCCAAGCCTTTGTACTAAGCTCCTTGACATCCTGTTTAGAAAAGCATTATTAAAATCTAATTGCTTCATGCATATATTGCTGTTTTAATTATAACAGAAGCAGGAGAGAGGGATGGGAGCAGTAATCAATCTCTCTGATACTAATACATTTTTGAAGAAGGAACTGGCCATGGGAAGAGCCAATCTAACATCATCTGCAGAAACCAGAGGGAGATATTCCTAGTGATTGTCCACACTGCCAACAGCACAGTCTCAGTGTGGCCAGGGGTGGCCTCCCTAAAGTGCTCTTCGCTTCAAGACACTGACTGGGATGCTGCACCTGAATTAATTTTACACGTTTGCTGCTGTGTCTCTGTTGTACCAAAATGTAATTACTTCAGAGCCATAGACCAGTTAAACCCATCTGCTCAGCTGGCTGCTGAAACTAATGGATATTCTTTGCAACAAAGTAGCGCAAAAAAAGAGGCATGCTGGAAAGAAAATGATGTCGAAGTCATCAAGGTCCTTTAGGCAAGCACTTCCCAAAAGTAATCTCTTCACTGCTGAGCAAGTCCCACGGGTACCAAAGATGGAACAAGGTTTACCAGCAGCTGGCAGTTTCAGCAAAACAGTGGCCAAGATGGCAAAATAAATTACCTGACAAATAATTGCAGATGTAAGGACTAGAGGGGACCTGTTGACAGAGGTTAACTGACATTGATGCACACCCTTAACACTAAGTGGATGTGTCCACTACAGAAAAATTCTTCACCTAAAGCGGTGTCAAGCACTGGAAGAAGCTGCCCAGGGAAGTTGTGGTGTCACCAGCGCTGGAGGTATTTAACAGATGTGTAGACATGGCACTCAGGGACATGGTCTAGTGGTGGGCTTGGCAGTGCTGGGTTAACAGTTGGAACAATGACACAAAGCCGGTCACCTTAGTGTCATTGAAAGCCTCAAAGCATCAGCAAACATGGCCTGATCCTTGCCTCGCTCTTTGTGCTGCTGGAGCTGGGACAGAGGCGATGGTTGAGGCAATGCTGCCAGGCAAACAGCCACCATTCCTCCCGGGGGCCCTTGGAAGAGGTATTTCCTTGATGGAGATGGCAGAGATCTAGTCACATCTGGATACCACTTCTGGCTGCAGATTCCAATGGCATAGTCAGATCATCATCTCAGGAGGGGTCACTTCTTCCCAGGCTCTTCTGTTTCCATTCTGACCTGAGCCCAGGCAATGACTCCTGGTATCACCCTGGTGTGAGGAAATCCCTGAAACTCAGATACGTCGTCAGGCTGCAGGTCTCGGGGGAACTAGTAAGGACTGAGCAAGAACCTAATGTGATGTTTTGAGAGTCCTCAAGGTGACAACCAGAGTTATTCCTCTCCATGAGCACAAAGGAGATGCCTAAACTTGCCTAGAGGAGTGGTGGAAGCAATTGCTTTGTAGAAATGATGTTGCCTCAACCCCCTATATCCCACTGCTTCTCCCATGAAACAGTTAACCCTGTGGATCATGCATTAAAGTTCTGGGAGATGCAGACACCACAAATGCCAAGGCATGGTGGTTTCTCCAGGCCCTTTGCTGATCCAGCTCTTCCCCTCTCTGTGAGGGAATAGTCACCATCATTTGAGAGCTGGGTGAGACGCAGCCCAGCAGGGGATGAGCCCATTACACTGCTGAATGCCTGGCATCAAGAACAATCCTGGAAAGAGATGTTTTCACAGCTGGCAACCAAGCAGGAAACAAAAGGAAGACAGAAAGGAGGCACTTGTGCTCAGAAAATTAAATCCAAATTACAGTAATTATACTTGCATTAACACCCTATTTGCCATAAAGATGCATAACATCCTTAGGTGAGAGCTGCAACTGTCCTGAAGGTGAGAAGAAGGTAACTGGAGAAAGAGTGCCAGCCTCTCCCTAGCTCATAAAATCCTTAAGAAGTCCAGATCATCATGAATGGTTGTTTGTAATTTAACTTCCCCAGAAACCACCTGTAAATGAGTCAGCAATCCAGCAAGAGCAGCAGAGAACCTGTAACAGAGCTGATTTATTCCAGCAATCCATGATTTAACCATAAAGAAAGGCATTGTTTTCTATATGACAATCTGGGGCTTGGATGCTATGGTGGTATACACAACACGAGACAAATTCTCACCTCACTCCGTGATGAAATCACATCCTGTTGGAGGCATGGGATCACCTAAGTTGGGCTCATTAGCATAATTCTGAGTCCTTGGACCACAGAAACTTAATTCAGGTTCTGCACCTAAGCAGAATCAAGCACAGAGGAGACCAGACGTGGCAGATGTTGTTGGTACTTTGGGAAGGTCTTAACTGAAATCACTTCCTTGATTTCAGTCCATATCCCCATGTGGAGATCTGGTACAAAGCCTTTTGAAGTCCTAGTGACCTCCATGCCACCAGGTCCTCTCAAGACTTTATGAGTGGACTCTGCTAGATCAGCTGAGGAAAGAATAAGAAATTTGAAATGCCAGTGAGGACACCAACCCACCCTCCCAAATAAATCTGCAGACTGCTCTGAGATTTCATCCCAGTTATTTCACTGGTAACTGCTCTTTTGGGGTGATTTTTCAGCTGGTTACTCTTCCTGCTTCTGGCATAACTTCTGCACTTTCCTGGTTTAGCTCAGACGTGCATTTGCCATTTTGTACAAAAGACAGAGTAAAGTGGAAAAAAAAAAAGTACAGAACCACAGAAGGTTCCCTCAGGAAGGACAGGTAAAGCCAAGGATGGCTACAGAAGCTGAGGGTGAGAACAACACTCAGCCCCTGTGTAACCTATGGTGTAAGAGCAGCTGTCAGTCTAGTAAGCAGCCCAAGTGTTTGCTATTTCCTGTCATACAACAGATAAGAGCTCCAGCAGATTGTCTGCAGAGTGCTGCAACACAGGCAAGCAGTTCCAAGCCAGAAGGCGCTAATTAAGAAACAACGGGTGAGTGTTAATGAAAGAAATCTTGAGAGGTGGGAGAAAGCAAAGAGGATGAACCCCTCTCACCTCCTGTGCCTGGTCCTGTGTGCCATGTTCTTTGTCACTGGAAAAAAAGGAAAAGAGCTTTCTAGGAAGGAAAGAAATAAGAAAAGGAGATGACGGCTCTGCTGGATCAGTGCGTCTGTTCTCTGCCCTGGTGATGAAAAACAGGCTATAAAAGGTCTTCATTTTCAGCTAATGGTTTCACCTACGGAAAGAGAGGCAGAAGGTAGTTTAAGGGGTGAAACTGAGGTGTTGATAAACCAGACTGAGGCCAGCAGAGACTACCAAGACTGTTGATGGCTGGAGGATTTGCATTGAACGGATACGAAGAGTGCTGGGCTTGTTCAGCCTATAGCAGATGTAGTTCTGGGTGACCTAAGAGGCACCTGCCTGCACCCAAGTGGAGGATATCAAGAAGACAGAAATGGACTCTCTGTAGGAGTGCACAGCAGGAGAATGAGTCACAACAGCCATAAACTGAAACAGGGAAGGATTCAATGTGACATAAGAAAGTTTTTCTCCATTGTGACAGTTAGTCATTGGAACAAGATTCCAGAGTGGCTGTGAGATCTCCAGCCTTGGAGTTTTTCAAGAGAAGCCTAAGCCCTGAGCAATGTTGTCTGTTCTCAGGGCTGTACTTGCTCTGAGCTGGAAGTCGGACTAGAGATATCCCAACATCACCTCCAGCCTGAACGTGCCTGTGGCTCTGCAATCCCAGGATGTTCTTCATCACCAAGTGTAAACTGGTGGATGAGTCTTGCAGCTCCACCCTACTCTGCTGTTGTGCTCTTATTGCAGACAGCACTTCTAAGCAAATGTCCTCTTAAACCTTATATTGCTCATAATGTCAGGAGCAGTGCAGAGCAATACAGCCCTCAACCAGGCAATTCCCAGCCCCTGGAGAACACAGGCACAGAGGGGACCAGTTCTCCACCACCCTCCTCCCAGGGTATTTAATGCTGTGGAAGCTACACAGAGCAATTTGAATGTTGGTGTCAAAGGGGTAAAGAGAGGAAGAAGGTCCCTCCGTGAAAAATGACAACCAGGAAGCACTGGAGAAAACCCATGGAGAGCAGAAGCCTGAGGCAGATGGTGATAGGACCAGGGAGGAAGCTGGACTAAGAGCCTGTGAGAGCTGGCATCACGGGGATGAGAAAGTGGGGATTGTTTCCCCATGCCTACCCACAAGTGGAAAAGCTGACGTAAGAGGGGAACTTACATAATCCCAGACATGTAGGACAAGTATATGTTTTCCCACTATGCTTGTATCAATGGCAGGAAAGGGATAACATACGTTTAGTGTCGATAAATTCCCACTGTTACTGTAGCACCTTGTTGTTGCTGAGTGCTTGCAGTTTGATCGTTTAACACACAGGCTAAAATCCAAGCCATAATCAACACGACTGAGGAGTTCAGGAGTCTGTAAATCTCTTCACATGCAGCTACGTGTCCTGTTCTGAGCCGTCATTACCTCTTTGTAAAAGCTGTGAATCTCTCTCTGTAATGCTGCCTGACAATTCCCCTACCATTTCAATAAGATCGAAAAGTGGAAGTAGATTTAATATATTTTTAAACCCAGAAATAACCATAATGATTCACACAGCTTCAGTCAGTAACCTGAACACAACAATGACTCTTCCTGGAGCTAAAACAGAGCTTTCATTAAAAGACAAGGTGTTTTGACCTGAAGGTGTTTGAGGGATGCAGACAAGCTAGTGCCATGCTAAATACATGTGCTTAAGTCCTTGTTTAATTTGGTCAGCTGCCAAATCCCATTACATCTCTGTCTGCTAATTTTAAGGAGCTTTCCTCCATTGCAAATCCCTCCCCACGCAGGTGCCTTTAGGATGAGATCAAGTTATATTTTGTTAAAATACATTCAGCTATTATATAGAATTGTATTATATACTATATACAATACACTATATATACATACACTATATACTACATAATATATGCTATATATATATCATATATACTATATACTATATAAGATACATGCATAAAATATAGAATATAATTGTATTCCATATATAACCTTATGATTATAATTTTAAATTATAAGTTATAAAGTTTAATTTACTTTCAAGGCCCTCAAAACCTCCTTGAAGGCATGTTTCCCAGGCCTTAGGTCAACCATCTTGGTCTTTCAAGACTTACTTCCCATTTTTTGTCAATCAGTCAATCAATCAATCAATCAATCAATCACCTCCACTGCAGAGCCAACCCTGGATGTGTGCAGAGACCCTTTCCTAGTTACATTTAAAGTTCTGCTGGTCCCAGCTGTCTTTAACTGAATCCATGCAGGTGTTTTGTAGCGCTTCTTCTTTTAAGCAGGGTGTTTATTTTCCAGAGAAAGTCCATGTTCAACCATTCTTTCAGGCATAAGTAGTATCTTGACAAAGGTTTACCACAGGTCTGAGTCAAACAGCAACTGCCAAGTAATGCTGAAAGCCCATGGAGCACTAAGTGTATAAGGGGCTGTGGTGGTGGTTAAGAGACCTCATGTTGATGGACAAGCAATTCTTTCTGAAGCAGGGGAAACAGGTCAGTTGCAAGGTTTAAGTTTCCTCTAGGTCCTTCAACCACATCACATAATGTATGGCATTTCTGCAGCACCTCCCAGGCCAATCCACGTGAGCCTTTTAAAAACCTGGGGTTACTCACTCCCAGGGAGAGGCAGGGACAAGGAGCACTCAGGGGGGTCACTAAAGCCTGCAGAAAGCCAAAAGCACGGGCTGTGAAGTACAGGCACAAAGGCTGTACCTCTCCAGTGAACTCCTGCCAGTGACTTCAAGCTGGGTAAGGGACAGGGATAGAGAGGAGGGGAGGTACCAATTGCCTTGTCTTGGGAATGCCTGCTCAGCCTGGCACCACAACTGAGTATTTCGGAGATAAGGCAACTGAGGGCTGGAGCTCTCTCTGCCAAGCCACCTCTCTTCCTTCCTTTGCAGGTAGGCAGTGGTGGTGCCCCATTTTCTTGCTGCTTTTATAAGTCAGAGCTCAGACTAACCTTGACTTGAAATGCAGGTCTGACGGATTGCAGAGACTTTGCCTGCCACACCAGCATCTGAAAAATCATGGCTGGCAGCACATCCCTGGCTATGAGCAGGGTAAAGACACTCTGAAGAATGAAATTTCCCCACACAGCAAGGTGCAAGCAACTTGGAGTTTTTCCTGTCACTGCAGAAGGGATGGCAGATCCTTCTGCAAGTCTTTATACCCTACAGCCAGTCAGGATTTCCATCTCTGGGCACTGCACTTCAGGCTCAAGCTACCCCAGACTCTCCCTGTTGCAGGAGTAGGACCCACATCTCTTTTGCTGGTGCTTTAGGCTGGAAAACCCTGTGAGGTTGAATTGAGTGAGACAGCACCTCCACAGCCCTGCCTTTGGCCTCGTGGCAGCAGACAAGAAGAGGTTTCTCAGGGTGGGCTTCCCTTTCGCTTGTGCAGCCTAACTTTTTCAGTCCCCAGGTCGCAGGAGCCATTTGGGCTGCAGTGTTTTTACTGCACAGCTTTTAAAACATAGCTTTCCTTCTTGAACAAGCAGTTCTAACTGAAACCAAATCCATCAGCCTTTTGCTCAGCTCTATTACGAACTCAAACCAAGAGGCAAAGCCTGGCATGCTTTTTTTTTTTCATTGACATGAAATACACAAAATTATTAATTTCCTGCACTCCCACTGGATGTCCATCGGTTGGCCAAGCCAGATAAAATGAGAGCCTTTGAGTTCATTTCTCTCACTTAGCAGGTTCCTTCAGTGCAGATCAAAGCAGGAGGCCTAATCCTGGAGAGGGATGAGCATCCTCCAGTCTCACAGCTGCATTTGCAAAGTAGTTGCTGGTCATTCTGGTGTCTGACTGTTTTGGTGTCTGACTTCTGACAGCAAGTCTATATAATCATCAAAAAGTCAGATGAGGCAAAAAAATAAGCAAGCAGTAACTGAACAGTGCTGATATTCATGCTCCCTCCTGTGCTTCTGGGAAGGATCCTTTCCCCTTTCCTGCAATCCCAAATCCTCAGGATATCAGAGCCAACACCAGCAACCAAGTGGGGAGATTTCTGGTCGAGCTGAGCAGGGTTAGTGTGTATCCAGACAGCACAGTCTTGCAGGGAAAGGCAATGACTTTTATTAACCCAAATAATACATATCTGGAGAATGAAATACCAGCTGTAGGGCATATGAACTTCTCTTTTCTTCCCTGGCATATGTATCTGCTTAATAAAAGGTGCTATTTGTGCCCACAGACTTTGACTTGATTACTGCATTTAAGACCATCCTGACCACAACAGTCCCAGCCCCCTGGAAAGGGCAGCAGTTACCAAACCTGATCAACCTAACGGCCTTAATCTGATGCATTTCCTGGGGGAATTTCAGGGGATGACAGGGATCAGGAAGCTGAAAAAGGTAAATACAGCAATTACCCAGTAAAGAAGACCATTCAGTTTAATCTCACTTTTCAGAAGATGAATGGAGTAAGTCAACAACCTCTAAGTGCCTGAAGTACATCATAACTAACATAAATTTGCACCAAAGAAATCATGCTGCACCAATCAGATTTCTTTTTGCAACAGTCCAACACACCTTGTGGATGGGAAAGGCACAGAAGTCATTAACCATGACTTGGAGAAGGTTCTGCCGTTGTCTCCCTTGATATTCTGATCCTGAAGTGAGACAACAGACCTACATAAAGTGAGTAGGAACTCGTAAGACTCAGCTGACTAGTTGTACCCAGAGCTGTAAGCACTGAGTTGTGTGTAACTCTCAGAGCTCCGTGGTCTGGAGGGGCTCTGGTCAGAGCTCCTGTTAGTGTTTGGATATTGGGACAGATGGGAAGGCTGCAGGTGTCCACGAAGGCAGGACTGGAATTTGAAATTACTTTGCTGGACCAGAGATGTGACCTGGCAAACCCGCATGTGAATTAACAAGGACAAATGTGAGATAATGTGAGATACTGCGAGTGAGCAGGGACAGTCCCCAGCACAAATACAGGATTGTGGGGAGGGAGCGTTCTGCCATCAGGGTTGGAGTTAGGGGGATAATCACCTGGATGGGACCCGGCACTCCTGTGAAGCAGTGAAACAGTCAGCTCTGCCACTGCTGAGGAATGGGAGCACCATGGGCAGGCATGTGGAAGGATCTCTTTATGGGCAGCGCCCACAGGACATGGTGCAGCAAGGGCACAGCTCATGGAAGCTGGTCTGGGGGATAACAACAAGATCTCAGCCCAACAGGTGGGAGGTGCGAAAACACAGCATTGCCCTGGCAGAACAGGTCTCTGCACTGACCAGGCCCCGTGAGGGGTGAGGAGCTCAGGCACACCCTAGATTGAGAGCAGCGGGATCACTGGCAGCTCCCTGGTGAGATACGGGAATAGAGGAGACATGGGGACGTTTGCCTTAAGACGGCCTCACACAGTTGGTGCCTGGCATCCCATCTCACAAAATCAGCCAGTGAAAATCAGCCAGTGAATTGGAGCATAACAGTTTCCCTCCAGGAGAACCTCGGAGCTGCTTTGATTGCAGCCGTCACTGCATCTCGCACAGCCAGCGGGACTGTAAGTCAGACCCTCTTCTCCTCTATTTCACAGGGCTCTTCCTTTTCTCCACAGGATAAAAATAATCCTCTTGCATCAGTTCCATCACTGTGAGCAGTGAGACATTTAATTCATCGGCGATCCCTTCCCTTCTCTCATTTAAACAATTCTGCTGAGCCCATCAAATTAATTTGTCCAAGGGACATTTATTTGCCCTGCCTGCAGGTGCAGGTGTCTCCCTTTCTTTTCTTTTGGAGGAGGCTGGTAAGTGGCACAAGCATGAGCTGGGGAGAGGCTCAGGAAGGGCTGGGAGCAACACGATGGTTTCGATCAGAGTGTGCAGGGGCATGAAGGTCTTCAGGGGGATGCACCCAGAGTCACAAAACCCACAGGTGAAATCTGCTAGTGAAGGGCTTTTTACAGCAATGCATTTGGGATGTGTTTTACAATGGCACAGACAATCTCCCAGGCAGGGAGCTGCCCTCTGTGTCTCCACAGGCAGCCTCAGCCCTTTCCAGCACAGGCCGGCTGTTGGGGAAGGCTGTGTCAGGCTCTGGCAGAGGCTCAGGAGGAGTTACAGGAATGTGCCAAATATCAAGCTGTTCCTTTGGCCCTTGTAGCTGCATTTCTTCCTGTTCCATGTCATGACAAATTTCCTGCGTTTGTCACTGCTGCAAACACCACCAGGCTCTGCAATGAGGCACACTGCCCCACAGTGCCCAGTCGATGCCCAGGGACAAGGTATCACAGAATCATAGAAACTTAAGCGGTTGGAATGGACCTTAAAGATCATCCAGTCCCAACCCCCAGCCAGCCATGGGCAGGGACACATCCCATTAGACCAGGTTGCTCAAGGCCTTATCCAACCTGGCTTTGAACGTTACCAGGATTGCCGCATCCACAGCCTCCCTGGGCAACCTGTCCTGGGGTCTAACCAACCTCACAGCATAAAAATTCTTCCTAATATCTAACCTAAACTTCCCCTCTTGATTCATATCCGTTGCTCCTTGTGTGTGGACGCTGAAAGCTTGGTCGCAGAGAGATTTTCCAGCTTTCTGCTAATGTCTGTGTGAAAGTCCTTGCTTTCGCATAGACATTGGCTGAAAACAGTCAGAAGCTTCTGTAAACTAATCCCTTTATCTTGCAGGTGCAAGATTGTTATGCAGTATTGTTGTGATACTGACCAGAGAAATACTTTGAAATGGGTGTTGTAGGAGTTAACCAATCATTCTGAGAGGTGGATGGTCAGGGACCAATGGCCTTGTGCCATTCAAGAGGACTAAGATTTTTAAATGAGTCTGTAAATTAATAAATAATTCCTTTTCTTCCTAGATCAGACTCGTGTCATTTCTTGCTGTTCCCAGTACAACAGCGACCCCTTTTACTCGAGGAAGAGTAAAAACCCACCTTCTCCAAGCTGCAGGGCATTACTAGGTTCTGTGAGGCAACGCAAAACATGATGGGAATGGGTCTTGCAAATGAAGACCAGTGTCCTGTTCTCCATCCCTGCTGAGTGACTCCTCAGGTGCTCAAAACCCTGCACGACCATGAGCTGGGGAGAATTAGTTACCTTTCTCCACCTTAACTGCATGACCAGTGGATGCCATGACAAATAGAGGCCAAACCTATAGCTGTGGAGGTACAGAGCCAACAGGGAGCTGCTGACTGACATTCCAGAGTTTTGTGCGCTTTTCTGGCCAGGTCACCCATGGGGTGCCTGCTCCTCTCATCCACTCGCTCATATCACTGCCACCTCCTCCCTCTGCTCCTGCTCCACTTCCTAATTTTCTTCAGTTTTTCAGTGACTTGGCTCACTCAGCTTGAAATCTTGGGCTTGATAGTCTGTGACATCCAAATGTCAGGCAGGATGCAGGAGGGCCTGCCAGGATCTGGGCCCTGGTGGGACAGGGCTGTCCCTCACTGCACCCCAGATGCAGCTCCTCTCCTAAGGTACTACTGTGTTGGATGTGTCCCAAAAGCACTCAGCAGGAGGGAAGCACAGAGAAGAGGATGTAGGAGAACAGATCCATGGTGTCTATGGACTACTGACACTTGGCCACTGTGGTTCCAAGAGAGATGGGAGTCCTCATCCTACTCATCATGAAGAGGAGCTGCACCTCATCCAAGGAAACGCAGAGGCCAGGACCATGGCTGGGTCTCCCAGGCCCCAGGCACTGCTTTGCACCTTGTCCTCATGACAAGCCATCACCTTGTCCTTCAAACACACCCCGTGGCCCAGAGGCTGAGCTAACAAGCTTTCCTCCTTCGTTCCCCTGTGCAGAGCCAGTGCTCAGGAATAGCTGCACTCCTGAGAGCTGCTTGGGGCTCTCTGCCATAAAATCAGCTCACCCTCAGATGACCGGGAGGATAAACACCCACATTACCTCCTTGATCAGGCCACTCTAATCAGGTCTGGCAGGGGGGCTGAGCACTGAATCGTCTCTGCAGGGCAGGCTGCAGGCTGGCAGTCCTGCACTCACACTCAGCCATTGTGGGAAGAATGAGAAAAGCCCAAAAAGCCTCCTTTGCTGTCTCTGCCAAAGGCATGCTTTGAAAACAGCTTGTTCCCCTAGGGGTCCCTCTGCCTTTGTACTGGGGCTGTTATTCAGGCAAAGAACTGGTGATTTCTCAGGATTCCCCAGTTTTCTGGATAGGATTTAAGTCATCTGCATAGAAACGAACGCAGAGAGGACAGATAAAGAAACAGGAAGGACAGGTGAGCCAAGCAGATCCTGTGAGGCTGAGCAGCGCCTCACTTGCCATAACACTGCATTGTGTTTTCTGCCAAGGCACTGAAGAAAGCTGAGGTTCCGGTTCAAAGAGGAATTGTGCAAGCTGAACAGGCATATTCAGGCAATCACAGATCTAACCAAATGAAAGTCCTTTGAAAACATCAGGCAAGGCTCCTTCTCATGCATTAGGCATTTCCAAGGACAGGCAGCGATGGCCTCTTCAGGCTACAGAGGAGCCAAGTCCAGACTGCTGGGACCTGGGAAGCTCTAGGATGGCAGACACCAAAGAACAGACACAATCTGTGCACAGAGGAAGAGGATGCAAAGCCTGCAGATAAAACAGTACTTGTAGCAACATAACAGTACCAATGTGGGGAAATACAAGGGAAGGTGCAAATAAGGCACAACTAGAATCCAATTCTGCTTGGCCAAATTGAGATCTCAGTTACTGAGGACAGAAAATCCAAGGACACACACCAGATTTATACCTAGGAAGTCTTGACTATTATTGATCACAAAACCAAATCCCTCTAGCATTTTTATCCAAACTGCTAGTATTGCAAAATGGAGCAGTCCCAGATCACTTTCAAACACTGGCAACCTTTTTATTACACAGACCTTCAAAGACAAAACTAGAAAGTCAAAGCCAGTCCTCTTGGCTTTGTCAGTATCCCCTTGACAGCACATAGCACCTCACAGAATGAGACTTGCACTTTAGAAATTATTCATAAGTACTATGGATTTTTTGTAAAATGGGACCTTTTCTTGCTTCAGTTGCCAGTGTTTCCATTTAACGTACTAAACACATTTCACCCTGACCATTGGGAATTGACTCCAGCTTAAAATAACTTGTAAATACGCTGATGTTGTCTCTCCAACAACTGCCAAACACAGCAGCCACAGAAAGGGACATTACATAACAAAAAAGTGTTGGAAGATGTGGCCAGGAACAGTAAAAGGAAGAAAAACTCCAGCTCTTGACCTTGGGGTTCAACAATGCTTCTGCTACATGGAGCTGTCTTCTCCCTTCACATACTTTGATGCAACCCAAAAGTTATTTCACCAAAACCAAAGAAAATAGATTTAATGAGAGTATTCAAGTCCTGTCGATCAACCCCTGCTTGTTTGGGTTAGCTCTCCAAACAGAGTGAGTATCTAAGGTTGCCACACCTCTGTTCAGGATCCAGAACCCTTTGTAACTGTGGTGCAACACTCTTAGACACCTGGATTTGTGCACAGTGGCTATGCCAAGGGTGAGCAAGTTAAAATCCAAAGGCTTCCATTTTGCCCAGGAACTGTAGCCTGCTGGCACATGGACCATCTCATTTCCCAAGTAACAGTTTCCAGGCTTAAGCAGTCCCTTCATTTTATTTCAGGCTATGCTAGACTGGGAGGAACCTGATGTGGAGCAGTCAAGGGAGAAGAGATCCTATGGGGCTGCAAAGGTCTTCCTGCTAATGGCTTTCCTAGCACAGTGGCAGGGCAGGAAATCATGAAGGGGAAGGAGAAGGCAGAGGGCCATGTGAGCTTGCTTTTGCCAGTATTCCCTTTGGTGGTTGTTGATTTATAGTTACGAGTCACAGGTCTGTGTAGCAAAACAGCCGCAGGCCATAAGCAATGCTGCTCACACCCTGGCAAGCTCCACACCAGTGGCACAGCCTCTTGCTGGGACCTGCACACCCTCAACCTGGAGACTGTCAGAGCAACGACCTCCAGCCCTTCCTGCTCCAAGGCAGGCTCAGAGCCACTTGTCTGTACACGTGTCTCCAACCTACTCTTCTTCAAGGCCTCCCGCACTGGGTTTCCTTCCCGCACCAAAGAGTAAACACCAGTGCATATATCTTCACATGGCCTCCAAAAGTGGCACAGAAAGCTGTGAACAGTCAGGGACAGGGTTTCACAAGTCTCTGGATGCACCCCATGTTCCTCAGCTCTCCCCCTAACAGTACAGAGCAGCTACTTGCAACTAGACGAAATAACAGGGAAGGTACTGAAAAGAAATCAAAAAGCATTTGCAAATTTAGGAGTAAGCCATCAAGCTGCAGGTCAGCTTTTATGAGACCCAAGCTCATTTGTGTGTGCCTCCTTATCCGGAGGCCAAGCTGGCTCTGCAGAAGGCAATCCTCATGAAGGCAGGGCACAGCAGCATACCAAATTCCTCCAGCACTGCTTGTGCTTTGTGCTTCTGGGTCACTGAGCAATTAGCCAGCTCTGAAGAGACACGGAGAAAATCGGCCACTGCTCGAGCAGCACAGAAGACATTGAGAGAGAAGCATCTGCATGAAAACAGAGGGACTAGGAATTACACCGCTAAAAGAGCAAAACTTGACCCGTTTGGAGAGGAGACACAAGTGCTTTTCTCTCAGACAGAATGAAAGCTGTTGAGATAGAAAATTCAGGGACAAAATATACTTCCCTCAGTATTAAACTGCTCACCAGCCCAGGACTGACGTGACCTTGGAGAATGTACCTGATCCATAGCTTCCTTCCTTAAATACAGTCACATGTGCAGATGGACTGTACATGTTGGGACAGAAGGAGGGAGTTCAAGTTTATATTTCTGTATTTACATGCTGGTTGGTTGATCCTGTCAGGAGAATTAATCCACAAACACCAGAGGTTTATGTCCAAAAAGGAGACAGAGGAGTCCTGTTACTTTATTCGAATAAAGGGAAAGGCCATGGGGCATTCCCCTGGGGTCTCTCAAATTGTTAGAGGGCGTAGCCCTCCTTTTTATCCTAATTTCCTGGCCGCATTTCCCTTTCTCTTTCCCCATTGGCTGAGGTACTTGAGAGGCACAGACTTCCCGAATTTCCTAATACAGACCCCCTTCTAATGTATCCCCCCCCACGTTTTTCTTTTCCTATGGAATTTATAGTTCCCCCTTTGCTTCTTTTGCCTCTCAGTATCTATCTTTACCTATCAGCAAACCCACAGTTTGTTTGTAAAGACAAACCCCTCTCACTCCTTTCATCAATCAGTGGAATTCCTCCCATTGTTTCTTTCACCTCTCAGTATCTAGCTTTTACCTATCAGCAGACACACAGTTTGTTTGTAAAGACAAATCTATCTCATTCCTTCAATCCCTTACACCTCCCACAGCTACAGGAAAACACTGAGAACAGAAACAATCTCCTGATCCTTAACTCCTTCAAGTTTTTCCCTGTCACCCGAGGAGATAGCAATGCAAGGCTACAGAGCAGTTCATGATCAAGCATCCCACTCTGTTCACAGTGTTCCAGCCTAGTACCTGCTCTGGACGTGAGCTGCATCTCACTGAAACTGGGGACAGGCATGAAACCAGGGTCCCTTCCTGAGAGCACTTGTGTGCAGTGGGTGCTGCTGGGGAGTGGGAAGGAGGAAGAAACCTCAAGCCCCAGGAGATTTCTGTGCTGGGATACAGTGCTGGGGAGGGGGATAGGTTGAAGAGAAGATTTCAGCCACTCTCCTATTGTGTCCTTTAAACTTTGGACACTTCCATGAACCTTCCCCAAATCTCCTTTCCTCTTTCATATCCTTAAAACTCCAACATCCTCCCATGGTCCATCATAGCTCCCAAATCCAGACCCTGCCATCAGCTATGGCCAAAAGCCACAGTGCTTCAGGAAGCAAAACTCAATGCTCCTTCCTTGGCTGAACAGCCTTGGGCTGGATCTGGCCAAAGGCAAAATCATCAAAGCTGCAAAGATGCAGGGGTTCATGAAGTCCAGAGATAACACTGGCTGGTGTGATAAAGCACAGGAAGAGCACAGCAGCTGCCCAGCATGTGCACATGGACATGAAGGCTCAGAGCCAGCCCGTGCCCCTTGCTTGTCCCCCACACTATAAGCTGCTCACAGGTACACAGCACTGGACCCACAGGTGTGCACCTGCAGCTCCTGAACATGCGTAGTCCTGGCACTGTGTCCTGGTGTGGGCAAGCAGCTGTGTTCCCCTTCCCACTCCACTCATGCCCCGTTAGACCCAGTCAATCAGGATTTACTGCCTGGCAAAAAATTCAGCTGTTACCAAGAAACAGAAAAAGAGATGCTTTGCATGTGAAGAAACCAGTAGCAGGAACAGAGATTGAGATAATCATCATAAATAATCCAAGATAAATATCCAAGACAAGCATCAGGCCAAGAAGCTGTCTGCCTCCCTGGCATTCAGCCTGGGTACTGGCCAAGAAATTTGCCTCAGCCTCAGCAAATTCTGTATTGCAACCTTTCTTTGATCCACTTTCTCTTCTATTCCTACTCTGCTGTGCTCTCCCAAAATTTCTAAAAAACACTGCACACTTTTTTTTACCATCTTCTGCTTACTTTTGGCATTGGCAGAGGTTAAGCCAGGCTACTTCAGCAGTTTTTAAAAAACAAACCAAAGCCTATGAGCAGCTACATTCTGACTGTGATGACAAAATGCTTTAATTTCTTCCAACCCTCGAATGAAACCCGGAAGGCTCACTAATTAAACAGCTCTGCCCCAAACTGATTCTTCTTACAGCAATGCTTCCCTCGGGTGAACTCAACCACCAAGGTCGTTACAAATTAGAAATGATACTTTATTAGTTAAACAATTCCTGCCTGACATGCGCTGCAATATTTAAAGAGTGCTTGGAGTCTAAAAGTGGCTTGGATGACAGCAGAGTCACTTGTTCCTACTGCTGCATCTTAAAACACTGCAGGCATTTCTGTCCCCCACTTCTGAGCAGAAGGGCCCAAACTAGTTTCACCTCATGGACATAAATACAGCTTGGGGCAAGGGGATCTCCCTGCTGCCCCAGAGACTCCAGTCTGCGCTGGCAGGGAGAGATCCAGGACTCAAATCACCACGGCACAGACACATGAACACCCGCTGTGCTTGACATCCCTTGTACACAGCACCTCTGCGCCCTCTGTGTGCCCTTGACACAAGTGCCTGATGGGTGGCAGAGACCCTGTTCCCTGCTTCCTCTCAACAACAAATGCACCTTTTCCCATGAGCCACTATGAGTTCAGGATGCCAAAACTCACTAGGAGTTTTAGGCGTTTTTTAAAGATTTTACTGTGTGTCTTGGTGAAAGTCATTTCTGAAAACACCACCTGAGTGCTTTCGAGAAGTTCCCCCCTTGGCATATTTTTTTGCCAAGTGTTCATAAATGAGACTGCACTAATGTAGCTGACAGCAAAACTCAGAGTATTAAATAACACTTCTTAAAGATCCCCAAGTGTTTTACGAACATGAATTAATTAAGCTGCAGGCCAACCTTGCGAATTATTTAAAGAGATGTTGAACCTTCCCTCCTTGCTCAAGGACATGAAGAGAGGAAGCGACCAAGGTCTGATGAGAACCCAAGCATCCTTATCTTCCCCATGTCCACTTATGCACTACACCAGCTTTAACTAACAGCCAAAACCCCATAAACTCAGAATGGCTGAAATCTCACCAGGATGACGTTAGCTCAGTCACTTTTTGTAAGCTCTGTCTTGCAAGCCCAGCAATAGCCTAGGAATCTAAAGAACATGGAGCAGACAGCACTGTGTCTGATTTTAGGGGAAGCATGGGGTTTGGAACGACGTGGCTATTAAGAGTTCTTTCAAAAAGTTGATTAGTCTGCAAGTTTTACCTGTCAAAAGCAGTTGTCCCAGCTGTGTGGGAAGGCAACCCTCTGTGACATCCGTATGAAACAGAGGGGTAGGGGGACCTGGATGAGCCCCTGACTGCCCTGTCCCTTTGGCATCCTGGGTTCTGCCAGAACTCAGCAAAAGGCACCTTCCTATTTCCAAAGGAGATGACAGAGCAAGACCAGGCAGCTGAGCTCACAGATGCTGGGATTGGTACGAAGGCCCCAGCCTTCAGAAGCACTAGCTGTGGCTTGTCCACTTGGTAGTCAGGAAGTTTTCCCCACTGGGCTCTGAGGGGATCAAGTGGCAAAGAGAACAGCCTGGGACACCCAGGTACTGAACCAGACACGAACAGGTTTTTCTATCTGCAAGGAGGCAGCTGGGATGTCAGGACTCCTCTGCACAGTTTTGGACCCTCTTCACTTACAAAAATCTCTGGAAGTTCTGTGACTGTCAACTCCAGACTGGGGAATCCCAGAAAAGAGGGAAAAGTTGAGTCATTTTACAGAGGAAAGCTGGTTGCACAGGGTGAGGGTGTAAAGAGCACACTGAGTTGATCTTTAGAGGAGCCTGGATCAATACTCTGGAAGTACATCTGACTTCCCACTGTGAGATGATATTCTTGCAAACACGGCTGGAGACTTGCTGCTAAGGACACAAAGGCTGGTGCTGGCAAAGAAAGGAGATAGACAGGAGCACACACAGGAATGCACAGCTTGTTCTGACAGGTCTTGACTTCAATGCTAAAACATTGTCTTCCATCAGCTAAATCTGCTCACCACTCGTTCACTTGTGGCACTGAGCAGGCTAGGCCAGGTCCATCACTTTGCCACCACACTGCACGTCATCTGTTTTAAATTCTCATATCTTCCAGGGACGAGCTGGCTGATGTCACGGAACCCGCACACACAATCAGACATGCCTGAACATCCCTCCGTCCTCTCCACATGTGCAGGCAACATTTAGTTCTGTGTTTAGCATCCCTTCAAACCCAACTGGGCCAGCAGAAGACAGATAGCTTAATAACATCAGAGCAACAGAGTCCATTTCCATCCCATTTATATGTTGCGTGGGATGTAGTACCTTTTGGTTTACGGTCACCAGTAAGTAAAGGAGTTACTCCTAAATTCAAGTTTAAATTGCTTTGTCAACAAGATGCAATTTGCCTTTAAAGAAGGTCAGCAAAGACAAATGACAACATTCATAACTGCATGGAGGGCTGCTGCTAGCCACGAGGAGTGGAAGGAGACATTTGAATTCATGCCTGAAGGATGGGATGCCATCCAGAGGGACCTGGACAAGCTCGAGGAGTGGCCAATAGGAACATCATGAGGTTCAAGGCCATGTGCAAGGTGCTGCACCTGGGTCAGGGCAAGCCCCAGTATCAGCACAGGCTGGCCATGAACAGACCGAGAGCAGCCCTGCCCAGAAGGACTTGGGGGTGCTGTGGGTGAGAGGCTGGACATGCCCCGGCCATGGCACTCACAGCCCAGAGAGCCAAACGTGTCCTGGGCTGCAGCCAGAGCCCCGTGGGCAGCAGGGGAGGGAGGGGATTCTGCCCCTCTGCTCCGCTCTGCTAAGACCCACCTGGAGCCCTGCATCCAGCTCTGGGGTCCCAGCACAGGAGGGACAGGGACCTGCTGGAGCAAGTCCAGAGGAGGCCACAGAAGATGATCAGAGGGATGGAGGATCTCTGCTATGAGGAAAGGCTGAAAGCATTGGGGTTGTTCAGCCTGGAACACAGAAAGCTGTGGGGTGACCTAATTGTGGCCTTCCAGTACCTGAAGGGAGTCTACAAGAAAGATGGCGAGGGACTTTTTACAAGACATGTAGTGACAGAACAAGGGTGAATGGCTTCAAACTGACAGTGAGTAGGTTTAGATCAGGCATTACGAAAAAATTCTTTGCTGTGAAGGTGGTGAGGCCCTGGCACAGGTTGCCCAGAGAAGCTGTGGATGCCCCATCCTGGGAAGTGCTCAAGGCCAGGCTGGATGGGGCTCTGAGCAACCTGGTCTAGTGGAAGGTGTCCCTGCCCAGGGCAGGGGTTTGGAACTAGATGATTTTAAGGTCTCTTTCAACGCAAACCATTCTACAATTCTGGCCCACAGCACAGTACTGCTGGTCAGCCCACAGCTGGGGTGAAGGGGAGAGCACCACGTTTATGTGGTGTGTGACCCCTCTCCACTGCTTAAGCCCTTGTGCAGGCAGGGTCCATGGCTGACACTGTGCTCACCCATGTCCAGGAAGGACTCACAAAACAACAAGGAAACTTATCCTGAGTCAACCTAATGACAGCCCAGAGAGCTTGGGTGGTCTTAGGCTGAAGTTTTGCTGGAAATAGAAAAGTGTGAAGCACATGAGAGATTCTTCTCCACAGCTTCCACAACTTAGCCCCAAACAAATTGCCATGCTACTGTTTTCTGTGCCCTCAGCACAGGGAAGATTCACATTTCCAGTGGCATCCAGCTGAAGGAACCTTTTAAAAATCATTCTGAAGACTCTGGAGTGACACTAGTGTGATTAGGTCCTGGCCAAAGACCCTGCCTAATACAGCAGATGAGTAGAGTATATAAAATATTTGGGAGTACATAAATAAAAGATGATCATCTTGAGAGATTGCTTTCTTGGATCAGTTCTAAAAAGCCTGAAACTGAAAGACTCCACTTAACACAAGACAACTGGATATGAGAATCACAAGGACATAAAAGGACACTGCATTTACAGCCATTCAACTCATAGCTGGATGAAGACCAGAAAGAAAATCCAGTAATAGATCCATGTAAGAGAGGTTATCATCCTTCGCAATTGGCCCTCATGGATGGGTGGGGAAAAAAACTTCACCAACCCCCACAGGCACATGTATCTCCTTGCTGTCACTCGAGGCAAGGACCCCAAGTCTCTTTACATATTAAAGATACTGCTGGCTCATTTACAGGACAGTTGACATGGTGGCCAGGGGACAGGCTCTGATGCAGGAGCACAAGAAGACAGGCAGCACAGTTTCTGTGGGAGGACTCAGGAAAAAGCTGAGATCTCCTTTACTTGATTTCGAGGAGTTTTGCAAATAAAACCCAAAACTCAGAAAATATGTGAGTTTTGGGAAACAAATTAACATCTGCAGAGCTTCTGGACCAGAGCTTGCTGGACCATGGTGACAGCCAGGGACAGCAAACCCCCTTCCCACCAGTCCACACTCCTTACCAGGAGCAAACTGAGTCCTCTTGCTCAAACAGGAACAGACACAAGGATTTAACATCCCAGATATCCTACCTAAAAAGCTTGAGGTAATTGTAAGTACTTCGCTAGAGAGAGGAGCTTTGCCAACACCATTGCATGGAAGGAGAGGGGACAGTGACAATGCCTGAAGAGATCTGCTGTGGCTGGGGGAACACAGCTCATCCTTACCTTGGGCATTTTGCGCAGATTGGGAGAGAGCTTCAAGCAGGTGACGAGGCCTAGCTCATCTCCAACAATGATAATAGGGTAGGCAGGATTAAACTGGATGTGAGTTGTTTTATTTTTCTTCCTGGTCACCACTAGCTGGGTGCAGAGAGGTTCATGCTTATTAACGTTCAGATCAAACACATGGGCCTGGGGAAAAAAAAGGAAAGAACACAAAAGGGATTAATTAGGCAAGAACATCTCTCAGTGACGGAATGATGGCTGGAGAAATCAGAAAGAAAAGGTTCTGTTGGAAAAACGTCCCAGCCACAGCACACAATCACCATCTGTGCTCAGGGCTGTGGTCTTCTTTTAAGTACTCAGTGTGCAGAAGTCAGCTGCTGCTTGTGAGTGACTGTGCCCCTCCTGCAGGGGCCCACGGACAGAGGACCACTTCCCTGCTGTGGGCGCAAGCCTTGGCAAGGCTCCAGCTGATCTGGGATGGAGAAAGCTCAGAGCCAGCACTGCTAACCCCACAGACCTCAATCTCCCTTCTCAGTGCAAGTAATGATACAAACAGGTGCTAAATCAGAGTCTAACACAGACTGACACCCAAAATGAGGAATGCTGTCAGAAATTCTGATTACTGCTTATTACAGAGCTCTCTAACATTTTCAGCTTAATAATAACAACAATAAAGACACAATCCAGTAAGTAATAGGGAAGTGATGGGAACAGCCATAGTATGATTAGAGTGTACCCTGGGGTAATGCCAGAGAAGCACAAGACAGCTTGGTACTGGCAGCTCACTCCAGCCCAGACACTACACCTGCACACATGTCCTTCTCCCACAGCATCAGGAAAAGTGCCATGTAAAGGTTAGCCAAACAGGAAAGGGGAGGATGGAGGAAGACAGGCCCAAGGACCCACCCAGGCAGGAGTCCCATTGGCATGGACTTCAGACCTCTGGCAAAGTGACACAGACCTGCCACATCACCAGCTGCACAATAATGCACATTTCATTGTTCAGAGGAAACAGTGGCAATTACTCGAGAGAATGAATTAACATTATCTCCTAATAATTGCAAATAGCTCCAGTTACTGATACAGACTGCAAAGGCTAATAAAATACGATGCTCCTCTCTTCCCCAGGGCTGAGGTGAGCCATTTGCAGCATCCTGGATTTCCACTTGGTATCCACCATGAGGACTTTCAGCCTTATGTTTCTCTTCCTTTTTCTGTCTTCAGAAAAACTAGGAAGGAATGCTTTATGCTAACAAGTACAGTGGGAATACAGAGGAAATTAGGACTGAACTACTTGTAAACCTCCTTCCAGCTGTGTCTTGTTTACCAGCACTTAAGAGACAAAGGAAACATGTAATTTCAACAGTATGTCATTCTGACAATTTGAATCTAGGAATTATCTGAAATCAGACAATGCTACTCTATAAAAGCTTATTCCAAAGAGTGTGGAAGGTATCAAATCAGTACATGTACTTTCCCATTACACACCAATGAGTCAGTGAATTTAATCTGAATCCATTTATAGCACAGAGCTGGGCCATGTGCAAGCACGTGTCCCAGGCAGTCTCATGAGCTGCTGTGTCCTCATAGGACTAAAAGTCTAGGAATTTGTGATGTCCTTGGTCTGAGCAGGAGAACAAAGGTCTTACAGATGCAAAAACCAAGAAAAGGAACACTGCCTCCAGAATGAAGTAAAATAAGATGGGAAAGTTCTTGAAAAGTGGACAGGGTTGTCAAGACCTATTTTGAAGAAATCCATGACAGTACAATTCAAGAAGGGAATCCAAAGCATCAGCCACAGAGAAGGATTCACAGTTTGGAGAGCCCTTCCCCAGTCAGCAGAAGCATAGGTGAAAGCATAGCAGCATTTTTATCCGTTCAAAATACCAGGTGCCAGCATTACATTGCGAATTTTGACCTGACACTTGAGGTTTCACAGTCCAGCAAAGGCAACTTCAATTTCCTGCCTCTAGACATAAATCTAGGTGGTTCTTCTGGCTTGTACTTCACACCTGCTGTCTTACCATCTCAGAAAAGGAACAAGCACTCTTTCAAGCATATCAGTCTCCCATGAGCCACACTCATTGAAGATCTGATTTCTTGCCTTCACAGAATACACTTTTATTAATTTAGTAATCTAAGAGCCTGAGAAATGCTCTCTGATTGAGTAGCACCATTTAATCTAACAAAAAAAAAAAGCAACAAGGAATTAGTGGCCAAGTTTCTTCTTGGCAGCCAGGTCTGCACTGCTCTCTATAGGGCTGTCAATGAACCCCCCCCACACATCCTGCCCAGTCCGGCACTGGAGAAAGACAGCATGGCCAAAGGCTCCGTGCTGGAGTGCTGAACAATTGAAATTACTCTGGGTGAGGCTGTTTTTCAAAAATGTCACGAACAGCCCAGACAAGCACAATGCCTGGGACAAGAACTTGAAACCATCAGCAATGTGGAGAAGGTCAAAAGCAAACAAGTTTATGAATGTTCCTACTATAAAGCTCCTCTTTTATGAGCTTCTAAACAAATGGGCTTGTTTTCCTTCACCAAGGGAATCGTGGAAAAGAACAAACTATTTCAGTTCTTCAGCTGGAAACATCAGCCTCATATCAGCTGTCAGATGCACCAGATAGAGGGGTGGGCCACAGGCACTAAGAAGGACTTCAGAAGCTTTGATTCAGAGACTTAGAGTTACTCTTAGGAGAAAGGGAAACGGGGTCAGAGCAGCACTGGTTTTGGTGCTTTGGGAGTAGCCTAAAAGGGGCACAGGGCTTCCCACAATGCTTGAGGCATGTTAACAGTGCTGCAAAGCAGCACAGCTACAGGCGCCAACATCTGCAGAGCTGCCTAGGGCTTTCTGCCCAAAAAATGGGAGATTGAAAACCTGCAGCTCTCCTTGAGACTCCTAGTCCCTAGTCCCAGGGTCCCTAGAGCCCTGCCCTGCTGGCTCGGTCTTGGAATTAAGGTTATGGAGTGGGATCCAGCTGGATCTCCCACCACAGAGACTNCCATGGTGGCCCCTGCCCCAAGATCACTGCTTGCACACAGAGACGGCCTCTCAGGTTTTGCAAGATGAGCCCTCTCAGAGCATATGACCCAGAGAAGAGCAACCGTGACCCACACAAGTGCTACCCAACCCCACACATGACTCGAGTATCAGATTCATGGGGAGCCAGGATGACCAAAACCAGAGCCACATCCAAACCCTCCTTCATGGAGCACAGGTTCCAGGGCAGGCACCCATCCAGCAGCACCCAGACAAGAACTGATACTCAGACACTGTCAGGCAGCTGGTACAAAGGGGCATTTTTGTAAAAGCTGTTACTTGTATCATTATCCTTTCAGAGTTTACAAATCAGTGAGAGTCCTCCTACGAACCGCCCCTCCTTCCTGCCAGCTCTGCATGTCTCTTCTCATGCTGTCGAGGCTGGTCCCTCACTGCAACTGCTGAGAGAGACCTGGGGCCGTCACATTTGCTCACCCACACCCACCCAGGAGCAATTTAGAAACTACAAAGTGAAGGTTTCAAACCTCTGGTTTTTAGACCTCAAAAATGTTTCCATTTTGGTGTACATCAGCAGAGAAGGAAGCAGAAGCCTCCTGACAAACTCGTTTGTATACCTTCTGCAGATTCCATAGAAGCAAGACAGGAAGCTGGAGGGCCTGGAGCCCTGCTGCTTGCAGACCACAGCAGACACCTTCTTTTTTTTTTTTTCTGCTAATAAGCTAAAAATACAATGGGTGAGGGCATTTCAGTTCTTTTTTACAGAGTACTTAGGAAGATATGTGGTCACTTGCTTAAAGGAACATAAATCAGACTCCAAGAACAAGAAACCTGGAAAAAGACTCAAAAAGAGAGGTAAAAGCAATCTGAAAATGTCTGAAATAGGAAAGTGCAAGAATTCCCTTCTGTTTCACCCATATCTACAGAAGAATAAAGCTCTGGGTAGTAACCAATTACCCCAACAACAATTTTATTTATGATCCTTGTAAACCTCCATGCCTGCTCCAAGAAAGCGCAGGAGAAGATATAGCACCTTCCAAATGAAACCCAAGCTGCTGAGTTAAGCAGTTCCTTGCAGCATGGGGATTTATGAGCTGGCATCAACCACTATCAAAAGAAACCTAGACTCACAGTACTGAAGTGCTGGATAGGCTTGTAGTAGATATGCCAGGCAGATGTTCAAAGAAAATTTCTTGATGCAAGGACAGCAATTCTGCTAAGTCCCTGAAAACAAGCACTGAATTTAAGCAGATGCCCATTTTTCTCTGAGGTGGGACCAAGTGAATTCTGCAGTTTCTGATGCTTTTTATCCAATTAGAACAATTTTAAACTGCCACCACAGTAACAACAGAGTTTCTCTTCATGCTTGATGTACAGGCAATAATGGATCTAAGTCTATTGTGTCACAGTTGCAGAAAATGTTTGACATAAATGAGCTGCTTTGATGCTTGACTTCCAAACAGCCAGAGAAGAAATCCAGCTCAGTTTCATCCAGACCAACAGCTCCTCTGTCTGTAAACCATGGTAATGTGTTCCACCTCCCAAAATCCAGCTGTTCCCCACCAAGATTCCGCAGAGCTCCTCTGCATGCACGGCACAGTGTATGTCCAAGGCAAGAACCACAGCTCCAGCATCAAACCACGTTCAGAGTTTTGAATGGATTTCTCCCCACCTGCTCTACAAACTGCACTCACATCTTGAAAGCCAGTCCAGGCTCTCATCTGCTCAGCACCTCTGGGATGACTTGGACCCCTCTGTCCTTATAACCTTTCACTCCCTGACCTGAGGCAACAGGGAGGGAAATGCAAGGGGATGTGGTGGGAAGCAGAACCCTTGGTAGAACTCTGCCAGCAGAACAAACTACTTTATTTTTGTGGCCCACGAAGAAAGGAGCTGAAGAGCTACTTTGACCAACACTGCCTTTATTTTGTCCTCAAACCCCTGCTGAATCTGCCATGGCTGGAGCGTTTCCTGTCCTTTTTTGCCAGCCTTACAAGCCTTCATTCCCCAGCAGTGGGCTGGACAATGCTAGCATGTTCAAAAACAACCTGATGGCAACCAGAACCAAGACTGGGGGAAATATATATGTGTGTAAGAACAAGGCGGATATGCCTGGTAACTTGGCAACAAAGAATAAAATCAGTGTAAGAGCAAAAGGTGAGGGATAATTTAATACCATGCTGCCCTTTACCAGTTGACATCTTTTTCAGTGCTTGGCTTTCACTGTCCTTTTGATCGATCTACCTCATTTTCTTGACTGAATCATGATCCCTCATCCATTCGCAAACTCCACAGATGATTCGTTTCAAACTCTCAGGTAATACATTTAACAAGTGGGCAGGCCACCCCCAGACTCTGTCTAGCACCATGACAGCTACTGGAGCATGCCAAAGGCACTGGGCAGGCAGAGCAGCCCAGCTTGCTCTGCACTGGAGACCTTAGTTTGCTTGATTTCTGTACTGCCACTGTAGCAAGAACAGCTTCCAATACAGTTAATTTTCTCTAGCAGGACATTTTTCAGTTACAAATGAATGTTTTAAGACAGTTCTTGGTCCCTCTGACACGCAGGGCAGTCAGGGTCCTGGCAGGAGGAAAGAAGACCAGACTCAGAAAATATTCATTGCCTCCCTGCTTCTGCAATGACAACACAGGAATCCTGGTCCTCAGTAGTCCTGATCATAAAATTCATGGCCTTTCACAGCACTTTCATGCTACTGGTGAAAGAACAGGCTCCAGCTCTGTTACAGATATGTTCAGAGGTAGCTTTGGAGGATGAGCAGGCATGTGTGAAAGCTGCTTCTTGGGTTGAGCCAGCCAGGAGCCGGCTGCATGTTCTGAGGTATGGGAGAGGGCTAAACACACCCCTCTATCCTGCAGCATCCCAGCCCACTGCTTCAGGGCGCGTGACACAGTGGGGAAAAGAACGCCTGTCACCTGACTTAACTGTAGGGCTGCATCTCTCATCTTTTCCTCATTCAGTAAGAACTGGGTCATTCCCAATTTGACATGGTAGGGAAACAGCATCAGCCTTAGGTGATTTGACTCAGCTCCCACGAGTAAGTAAGAAATCGAAGCCTCAGCATGTAGAAGAGCTGCTATTCATTCAGACAAGCTGAGGACCATTTGGCCTCTTCTGGAAACCCCAAGACATTGTTTTACAAGAAAGCGCTTGTTTATCCAAGCTAAATTCCTTGTCAGTCACCAGTTCTTCCAGCCTGGCTCTCCCCTGAAAGCCTGAGTGATTAGGATAAAAAGGTGTTCCTGAAGTCAACCTGTAAGCATGTGCTACATCCCCTTCTTCTGATCTACCAGGTCTGTTACTCTTAAGAACAGCATCCAATTGGTTTTATGGGACATGGCCTTAATAAAGCCTTACTAGACTGCCTGCTCCTTGATCTACCAGTGCTCACAAACAGAACAACCAATGATTTGTCCCAGGATCTTTCTGGATAGCTTATTTAGGCTGGCTAATCTCTTCTGTGCTGTCACAGTCCTGAATACCAGGTAAAGAGTCTTTGTTCCACTCTTCTGACACTTCCCTACTCTGCCGTCCACCACAAACACCTGATGAAGAACAGAGAGACAGTTTCATCCAGTTCTTTAAGTGCCCCAGGGCAAATCTCCCAAGGCTGAGCTACCTGAATACACCCCAGCTGTGCCAGTGCCCCTGTGCTCTCTCTGCTGTGACCCACAGCCCAGTCCCTGATGTCAGGCTGAAACTGCCCTTGCACACCACGACCAAGCTCCATCTCTTCACATGTTGGCAGGGTCCTGGCTATGCCCTGCCAGGGAGAGTCAACACTGGAGGCTGGGGCATGGGCAAGCGCAGGCAGTTGCACAAGAAGGGGCAGCACCACATCTGGTGGGAGAGGCAGTCACCGCTCTCTGCCACCTGCAGCCCATGGCAGGCCAGCAAAGCTGCTCACAAGGCAGATACTGAACTGTCATGGTTTGGAGACTGGCATTTAAAATGAACCCGCACAGATTGCAGGTCATTATAAAATGCCAAGGAATAAAGATCAAGGTTCAGGAGCTGCTATCTCTGTACAGAAGGATTTGACAAGACAGCTGTAGGCTCTCAGTGGACAAAACAACAAAAGTCCAAACTTGCAAATTCAAACCCAAGTGAGGAGCCATTCCTAGCAGGGAATTAATTAACTAATTAAGAGCAGAGAGGGACAGCTTTATAAACCCTTGCAGCTTCTCCTGTTGGGACTCTGTGCCCCCAGTAGGCTTTTATGCAAAGTCTGACAGACGAATCAACACACAAAATCTTTTGAGATGCTGTCAAAGTAATTTTTTTGATTCACACATCCATGAAGCAGAAAAAGGAAAACCTGGTTCCTATGTGGCTGAATGAACTAGTTAATCTCAGCAGATCAGTTTTGTCAAAATGCTGTATTTCATAATCTGAAAGAGCAATAGCTTTAGTAATGAAAACTGGCCTGTGAGCCTCTGTGTAAAAAACCAGTTCCTACAAAGCCATCAACAAAAGGGGTTTAAATTTGGCTTTGCACTGAAACCAGCTACCATGCTGATAAAGTCACCTCACCTGCAATCAGTAGCTAATGGATGTGAATGAGCAGTAGTGTCCTGAGACGCCTGACGCACATTTTGAGGCTTGGAGCCCACTAGAGCATGCAATGATGAGATGGGGGCTGCATCAGTATAGAAGTGAGGGCTCAGAGCCTGCAATAGCAAACCAAAGTCTTCCAGGCCAGCTTCATTCCCTAAAAACAGCTGCTAGTGGAGAGAAATGCTGATGCACAAAGAGTCTGGTGGCAGGGGGAGGAGAATGGGGAACAGTCTAATTGGCACAAAGTGAAGGCAGCATTAATTTTGGGACTCTGACCATCTATCTCATTGAGCACTGACTCGCCACCAGTCCTTGTTCTAAAGCTGACTCTCCAGCAGTCCACATCAATCTCAAAGATTCAGCAGGGAATAAGAATGAGCCTTTTAGGTTTTGCAGCAGAAGAAAATGAACAGTTTTACAAGAAACAGCCACTTACACTGCAAATACAATTTCAAAGCCACTTTAAGAAAGCTGCTACCCACTTCAGCCTACTCAAAGGTCCTTCTGGGTGATGGCAAAGAGACTCATGCTCATTTAGCGTCTTCACACCCCTTCAGTTGCCCTGGCCACAATGCAGAGAGCCAGGAAAGACCTTGTCCCAGCCCTGCAGAGCTAGTGGGAGCCCCATAAGGCATGGATAATCCCCCTGGGCTACTGCAAAAGGGTAGGACGAAAGACTCAGATGCAGGAGGGGCATTTGTAGTCATGTTCACTGCCCTGACACCGCTGGGCAAAATCATCAACAGATGAGAGGCCTGCTGGCACCCCTGATTCATGCCCTACATGGAGAGGCAGGACTAAGTCAAAAATACCCAGGGAAATATTTGCAAACCTGAAAGGTTTAACAAGCCTCTTGTCTGCAAAATCATTCATGCTTTAAAAATGGAGGTTGGCTTTTGCTTCCAGTCAATCCTAAATGGGCAGCAAGTTTCTGCAAATTGCTCTGTGTACACTCACACACGTGCCAGCACTAAGGAGGTGCTTCTCAGCTCAGAAAGGATGGGCATCAAGACCAGCTGGTAGAATAACCTTGGCATGTTATCCTGTGAGTGAGATACAACAGAAAACTGGTCTTCAAGACTTTTCATTCAAAACAGTTGTACAAACAGTAAAATAGGTTTATATAAGCAGGAAAGAGCACACTTGCTTCCTGAGAAGCAGCACAAACCATTAACTAACTTCTTGAAGGTTTGGGCTGTTTCAAGTGTTTCACACCTTGAAAGGTCAACAGTTTCACAAATGGGGAAAAGCCCTGGAGCATATGTCTGACCAGTTTTCTCTACAGAGTGAACACTTGGATGGCATTTATCTTGAGGCCATCAATATTTACTAAAGATGGTTATAACATGACCTTCCTCTTGCTGCACTTGTAATGAAGAACACAGCCCACAAAAACATGAGAGCGAATGGACTTGTACTGTGTAAAAGCCTGTGGTAAAACCCCTGGGACCCTCCTTTTCACAGAGGACTTTTCACAGGGTCATAGGATTAGAAGGCAGTTCGGGTTGAAAGAGATTCACAGAAGTCTCTAACCTTCTGCCTGAAGAAGGGTCAACTCTGAGGACCAAGAGGAAATTTCAGGCCTGACTCCCAGTTTTACGTGTTTCAATTATTTTTTTTCTGCTTTAAACATAAGTTTAGATTGACTTAAAGCAAACTCCCAAAAGCAAATGCTGCCCTCTGTTCTTACAATAAGCTGACAAATATCCCCACATTTCCTGTATCCTAAATGTAAGTGTTCAGGTATTCAAATCCACCTCCAATATTTTTTTATTTCCAAAGCAGGTCTCTCATCTCAGTTAGCCTTTTTCTTCCTGTCAGGCTTTTACCATTTACAACACAAGGTGTTCTCTTTTATGAATCTCTGTTTATGATCTTTCTGAAATAAAATGATCAGCAAGCAGAGCAGGAGACTAAGGAAATTAACCAGAACATGATGGAGAGCAATAGTAGAAGTTACTATCCACTGCACCAGCAGCGGAATGTGCACACTTGGGTTATTTATGAAGAGGTAGTGCTGTCCAAAGCACATGTCCAGCTGCCAACAAACACGTTTTATCATAATGACCCCAATATTTACAGCTTTTATTAAATCCCTACCTCCTGGATTCATGGGGATTGAGAAATTTTTATATTCTAAAATGCCCCAATTTCCAAGTCAGTCTTAGGCGGCTCATACAAGTTTGGACATTTTGGACACGTAGCATCAGCTTGCATAAGAAAAAGTGTTTTACAGAATACGCCAGGTATCTCTTGAAGACTGCAGTTAGGGTCTGATTTTAAAACCACCTCCAGGCAACCTTCAACTTTTGCAGGCATGATTATGTGCAGATGCCAAGACAGAGGCTGTTTGCAAACAGGAGGCCTTTAATGTTTTATTTTCTGGCTTCATGTCCTGTATTTTTCTGTTCTGGAGAATCATAGAACATCCTGTTAATGTAGATTTTTTTTTTCCCAGCATTAATGGAGCCTGCCCTTTGCAAGGCACAGAGTTATTCACAAGAACTGCACTCTGCTCCAAAGTGGAATATGTCCTGAATAGAAACGGCTGTAAACAACTATTTATTCCACTTCCACTGTAGATCTAGAAGGTTCTGTTCAACAAGAGCAACTAAGCTGTGTCTCAGACACACCCTGCTGCATGGTTAGTAGCTAACACAGAGGCTCAGTATTTCTCTCAGCATCAGTCCTGGCCAGCCTGCTGCAATGGGAAGGCAGCTCTTGGCTTGACCTGTCTTGCTAGGCAGCCCAGTTTTGGGTTGCTCCTGGTTGATGGCCACTCTTCTCAGAGTTTGGGATAGAAGGCATAAAGCAGAATTGGATCCTATTAAATTAGGTTCTATTTAGGATTACTGAATTAGATCCAAGGATAGCCAAGGTGAGATACCCTAGGTGCAGTGCTGCCAACTCAAACAGGCTTTTGCCTTATCAGTAGCCTTATACGGACTCCAGGTCCATGGATGCTGTGGCTAATGTGGCTAGGACAAGCTGTGGGTGGGATGGGAAGACCCCACGGCACAAACTCTTGCCAAGTCCACAGCAGTTTCTCTGCAGCAGGTAAAGCTCTGAGAAGGAACCCAAGTGGCATGAGGCATCTCTAGAGATGAACTATCACTGCCAAAACTTATGACCACATAAATAAGAAATCCAAGTACACACAGTGCTAACCCTCCATCTGCTCATGCTTCCCAGGATGTATCCCTGCCTGCGGACATCTCCATGCTTTTCCCCACAGTTAGGCACCAGGACACAGCTGGGGTACCCACAGCTCTCTGCCCTGCTCAGCCCAGCACTCAAGCAAAGCTGTGACAAAGCTGTGAAGAACCCTTGCACACATGATGTCACTTGTGGAAAACAAGTCAGAGGATGTGACCGATGCACTGAATACACTTGCTGCCTTCATGCAGGCCCTTCATTTGGTGTATGGGGGACTGGGGACAGACAGAGCCACAAAAGAAGGACCCCGTCCTGACCCTGACTGTGAGGGAAGAGCATCAACTTTCCGTAGGCCATTGCACCCTGAGCTTTCTAGGGAGACCAGGTGACCCAGTGAAGAGATTTCTATTGCTTAGGAGAGACAAATTCACAGCCTGAGCCAGTGTATCAGTGAAATTATTTTCTTGCTATAACATAAAGGTTAAACTACAATAAAGTAGCCAAGGCATCAATTCAATGATAGGGATACATAAAGGCCATCGTTTTGCTAGAGTAATTTTGGCCAAACTGCACAGACTTTCCAGTTTATACCAGCTAAACATAAAACCCATGATAACAGAGCAATGTGCTCATACAGTACTAAACCAGTATTGATGGATAGCTACAAGTCCTGGCTACTTGCCAAGCCCATACTAACCATCAGACCTACTGCAATGGATGGCTAGAGGCAAAAATATAACTGCCATCATGTCAATATTAGGATTGGTCTACGGAGTTCATTACCAAACTATTACTCTTAGACACAGCCCCACATGGTGGAAAAATGTTGATTTTTTTTTTAATTGGAACAAAGTTCTATTGGCTGACCCTGGGTATATTACTATAACTGATTTTTTAATATCAGTGTAAGTATATAACCACTTTATTCTATTGTTCCTCTACACCTTGAAAATTCAGAACCAATGCCCTGATAGGGCATCAGCTCATATAGGGGAGTTCTGATCTGGAACATCATCTCTGCATTCCCAGGGATGTACCGGGGATTTCATATCGAGGAAGTTCAGTGTTTCAATCGTACCATGAGCAAGCTGCACACCTGCACTCACATGGTTAACAGGAGAGCAGGGAGGGACTTGTATGCATTTGCAACACCTGCTTTGAGAAGGACTGAGAGATTAATGCCCAGGGATATGTATGCCAAAGGCAGGAAAGCATAGGAGAGGGTAGACTCCTGCTGGTGGCTCCCTGATACGCTTGGCCAGGATTGGGCTGGCCCATTCCCACGCTCAGCCCTAATCTCCTTTGACTTTCTCTCAGCTCGAATCAGAGCAGTGCTGCTCCCAGTCTCTCACCTGGCCATCAGTGGTGACTGCAGCAAACACTGTGGAGGAGTAAGTAGACCACGCAACATCCCCTACAGCAGTACGCAGGTCATAAACAAACACTGGAGTCCTATAAAAAAAAGACACAGAGAAAAGAATTCATGTAAACACTTGGAACTCTGGAAGTGTCACACTGAGCCATGAACACTTGGATGTTGCAGAAGTGGGAGATGGGGTATTTCTCTATGTCAGATAACAGGCAGGGTCTGAGCCAAAGGCAGAGCAAAGCTGAGCACCAATACAAATCGGTCAGGAATTGACCTGCAATGAGAAGAGAGGTAGCATGTTTCTTTCTTTCTTTCTGAAAGCATTTTGAAAGCTTCTTCCCAACACACATAGCAAGATGGAGTCTCTCTGGTTAATATTAATAATCATATGAGAAAAACTGATCTCCCTTTTCTGGACTTCTGTCAACAACATTGAATATTAGAGCAGTATTGGCAACAGGAAATATGTGACTCTGACTGATTTACAACAAAATCAATTTCCTGATTAAAACCAGACATTCCTTAACCACTAACCCTGAACTTCATTCCATATTTTAAAGTGTTTCAATTTTTTTTTTGCTTCTCTGGCTCTTAGGAGGTTTCTGGCCCCTGAAGCTAGAAGCCAGTCCCTGACATTTCTCTGTAACATTTCTCTGCCACAGTAGGTCCTGCCTGAAGGAAGCCAGGTCTGAAGTAACACAGCCAGGCTCTGTGCTGAGCTACACTGCTTGGCAAGTTCCTGGGGCAGCCGATGCTAAATCTTGTATCTCATACCTGGGGAGTACAAATCTGAGTAAAAAAAATAAAAAAGTAATCAGCATTATCAATGCCTGGGAGGGAGACTAGACTGAAGTTTGAGTAAAGTCAACATGTGCTGCTGGCATGTCAGCTGGACCTCCTAGCCCACGCCAGGACCCAGCAGGACCTACTTGATGGTGTGATCCCAGATCTTGACTGTCCAGTCAGAGCTGCAGGAAATGAAGATTTTCAAGTGGAAGGGATTCCAGCTGACCGAGTCCACAGCCATATGATGGGCATCAAACACATCCAGAAACTGGCTTGAATAGTTTTTTGTACACTGCAATGGAAAGAACTACTCAGTAATCAGGGCTAGACCTCCTTAAATTCCTGTAGAAAGATGCCTCTGAATACTCGTACAGCCTCTCAGGATCTTTCAGGCTGGCTGGGAAGAGGTGGCTGGTACCCAGAGGTGCTACAGAAAATCAATAATTTAGCACGTGCTGTTTCACCCCACTTGCAGACAACATCCTGCTCCCCTGTGCAACACACAGAGATAAGAATTGAAGTCGTCTGGTTGGATTTAAACAGCCAGGCCCCAGAGACCATTCTCCACTGTGGGAGCTACATTGCCTTCCTGCCAGCCCGGGTTCCTGCTGTGCTTCTCCTGTGTAAAAAGTTCACAAGAAAGGCAGGGGAGAACATCCCTATGCTGCTCAGGAGCACTGTGGGCTCACAGCACTGTGTGCTGCTCAGGAGCACAAATGTTCGCAGCACTGTGTGCATTGGAAGTGTCACAGCTAAAACCTCCAGTAACAGTGCTCTCAGCACAAGAATGTCCTCCCAGTCCCTTTGACTCTAAGAACTCTGGAAACATGCTGTAAGTCCCTTCCTGTCACCAGCCTGGACAGCCTGCTCAGAGAGCCTGCCCCATCTGCAGCTCTTTCTGTTGTGCCACTTGAGACTTCTCAGAGGGGTGTGAGAACCACAGAGTTTGCCCAGGACTCAGGCATGTCTCTGACAGGCCAGGGGGCCCCAATGAATGGCAGCTTACAGCAGCCTGTGAACTGAACAACGCCTACACACACATGCAAGGGTCAGACCAGCAGCATCACAGCTGTGGGTGCTGCTGAATTGCAAAATAAAGGATGTCTGCAAGAGCTGAAAAACATTTAGGACCTTTGGAAAAGCCAGTTTGTGTGTGAGCTTATGAAGCACAGAGAAATTACAATCCAACTAGCTGCAAGGGGACTTGATCCAGATCCTGTCAGTTCTGTGTACACAGAAATTTTAGGTTATCATCCCCAAACCTCCTTCCATCCAAGCACATTAGAGGCTTCCTTCACTAGCAACAAGGATCCCATCTCACATGAAATGTCTTTTGCTTGTGTTCTCACACACAAGCTGTATCCATACAGTAGTTTGGAGTTCGTTTCAGGATCTTCTGCTGGTTTGCCTCAGTACTGTCACTACAATGACTTTTTAGCACCTTTCATTACTCCCTACTGAATGCAGCACCACATCATCTGCCCAAGTAGCAGGATTGCTGAAGTGTTACATGACTTTAATCCTTGCAAACCAAAGATCTAACTAATCATAAGGCTTAACTGTTTATAAGTGACACTTACTGTCTGGGTACTGTTCACTGGTGCAGGTACTGGAATAAGGGTGTTAAACCATTCCCACAGCAGCAGCTCCTACATACCTTAGAGGCTTCGTGTGATAGGAAATGGAAACAACAAAGTGGCTCATGTCCCACTGAGATTTACTGACAGTGTCTATAGCTTGCTAATAGCTTGTTGCATACTCTGTGTTGCTGTTCCTGTATTTAATCGTGGAACAGAAATCTCCTTTAATGTCATGTTTCATAACATTACTTCATAATTCTTAATGTTCAGCCATCAGGAAAATCAGTGGCTTTTCTGAAAGTCACTTTGCTGGAAACAGACAGAACAGGTCACAAGTAATTAACATGAGAGAAGCTGCTTTATCCATCTGTCCTTTCAAGTGTGTGGATTGAAGGTCTGTAATACCTGAGAACTTTGAAGAGCAAGATGTTAACCAGATCTGTCTGCCTCCAACAGAGCTGTAATGCTCAGCGCTCTGTTTTCAAAGGCTTATGGGGGCTGAGCCCTTGATCAGTGCAGCTCTCTGGGCATTGGTACAGGAGATCCATCACACTCCGGGATGTGCTGATCCACAGCACTGGCTTTGCAGTCTCCATGGCAGGAAAGGGACCTACATTTTTTTTCCATGAAATCAGCAGCAAAAAGATTTCTGTAGGGCATTTTCCCACCTGTGTCCCGTGTGAGAAATGAACCTTGCATGCATGCTTTAGCCCAAAGGCATCCACTGTGCTCTGGCAGTGCCTGCCAGCCCCACACCACGTTCACCACAACCCTTATCATTATCTCTGAGTGCAAGACAGGGCTGCTTCTTCCCAAGATGCATTTTGAAGAAACACGACAAACTTGAGAAAAAGCTTAAAAAAGAAGTATGACTTTAACGAATAAAAAGAGTTTCTGAGCTAACTAGAACTGCTGGTAAAGTCTTTCCCTATTATTCAGTTCAAGAACTCTACAGTTATTAGATACATCAGGATGAAAACAAAACCACTGGAATACATGACACCTAAGTCCTGACAGGAGAGCTTTGAAGAGGATGACTAGATTCAGAGAGAAGGAATTTGTGCAGCTTCTCTGATCTTCTAGAGCACTGCTCCAATTTGCTGAGAGTGTTTTTCTCCTACTTAAATGATGGTAGGTGTATTTGAATGGTAAACAGTATTTTTATGATGAGACAGAAAAGCAAAAATACGTCTATGGAAATACAGGAAACCAGTCAAAGATGACTCTTGACAAAGCTACAAAACATGGGGGAGGAATACTGGGAGAAAAGGAGAACTCTGAGGACACAAAACTTATGAACAATCTTCATTAACAGCACTTCAGTTTACGCTAGACGTTAGTCTGACACAAAACTCTCCCACATACATGGTGAATGGATGGTTATTTGTGTCCTTATAAGGCAGAGGGTTTCTTCAGTTCACTAACAGGAACACTGAGAATCTATGCAATACAGAAATCCAAAAGCAGGTTTTTTCAGAGAAGGTTTGTATCTGGCAACAGAAAGACAGTGCTGCCCAACACTGGTATTTCCAGGCAGCTCAGGACATCCAGATGCTCTTCAGAAAGCACTGACACAAACGTGTCGCATGTTGTGGTGGACAGGCTGTCATCAGCTGCACCAGAGGCTCTCCTGGTTTTAGCTCAGTGACCCCTTGTAGAGACCTGTAACAGAAACGCTGAGATTTGCAGAAGGGCTTACAAGTAGAAACTGAGGCAGGTGAACACATCAGGAGGAACAACAGGAAACGGTAAAAGAAAGAACCTGTGGCAATTGATGAAAAATACAGTCAGTCCAGGAACTAGATAACCAGACAGAACACAGACAGAAGCCCCAAAGATAAAGTGGTGAGAAGATGAGGAACAGAACTCAAACCACAAAATATCCAGACAAGGAAAACAACTTTGCCTAAGACAAAGCAAGACTAAACACTGAGGTGAATGATCTCTCTATTACTAAAGGGTCACTGGAAGTCAGAGCCTGTCCAGAAACCATTTTGTCATACTCTTTTAGGGAAAACTCAAGAGATGTGATAAGGATTCAACAGCCAGCATCCTTTGTCATCTGTAATAATAATAATAATCATCCTGTCCCAAACAGAAAGATACAAATGTTCTGGTATGTAGTATTAGAGAATGAGTATGAGTGAAATTAGTTTTGTTTAAAATGAGAATAACCTTTTTTCTACTCAGTCTTGCACTAGGTCTTATTATATTCATTTGTTACACTCTCAAGAAAACTGCCTAACTCTGAAAAAACCCAAAACCTTTCTTACATGGGTGTATTCAAATGTCCTCACAATTTTTCTGTTGGAGGCCTGTTTATTGGAAGTAATTCTGACCAAAGACTTAAAGTCACAATGTTTCAACATGAATCTCAGAGACCAGACTTTTTGATACCAAGCTGAACAATTCCTAAACAGCAAGTAAGATATGCAAAAAAGCATTCAGAATTGCATTATAGAATCATATTAATGCAGAAACAGTTTCTCCTCTACAAAAAAAGGGCAATAGATAGGTCTGTGTGTAATTTAGATAATGATTTCTTGGCTTCAGAAACACTATTAACTAAGCCATTTTCAGAACTTCACCATAATTGTTCTGCAGCTAAAGAATTAACATATTATCATGCTATTTGTGGGCATGCCTGGTCTCTGGGGAAATAAAAAAAAAGTTTCCCTGGAATTCACTTTCCAATTTATTTAATAAATAATCTAAAATTCGGCCCATGTGGAGAGCAGCCCATGTTCGACCCCTGACTCAGACAGCATGTGAGGGATCTGCCCCTCTCACCCAACATGAAAGTGCAGCACAGAGGTCTGAGCAGCTCACTCCTGCTCAGTGCAGGACCCGAGAGCTGCTCAGGCTACTGTGGGACTGTTCCTGATCCCAGTACCTGAGTGGAGCAAGGCTGCAGGAGGCAGTCCACGGGCAGCTCCAGTTCAGATGCGCAGTGTTTCAATAAAGTATGTGATGAAGGTGCGTGGTAGCCCTTGAGAAACGTGTGGAGCAGCAGCTGACCCCAAAACTTTAGAAACTGCTTGTAGCAAACTCTTGGGGAATGCTAAAGGTGCAAGCACTCTTCCCCATGTTTTTTGTAGATGCTGTGGGAGCCTGCTCATGCCAGACACAAGATTTCTCTTCCCTGTGGTAACCCCTACAGTCTGATTGAAGATAGGCTCTTCCTGCCCATGGGAACAACAGGGTTTTATAGGGCTGTGTTGCACGATCTGAGAGTGGTCACTTTTCAATGAGGCTCACCAATGCAAGAATGTTGCTTACCTGTAACCATGACAAAGAAAGGGGAGATGCTATGTAACAGTATCCTTCTACATTTGCCCACTCGAGAACTGCTAAAATATCTGCACAGCTTCATGGCTAAGATCCCTTTTTATGTTAAAACCCCATCCCAGTTCTAGTTTCACTGAAGATTATCCAAGGCAGAAACACCTACAGCTTTTTCAATGCCAAATTCGCTCCTGTCCAGTGCTCCTCCATGAAGAGTTTCCTTTCCTGTGTAGCTCAGCCAGGACACCATCCTGAATATTTCTCCTGATGGCCCCCACCTCACACTGACATCCACTGCCACACTCACCTACATCCATCACTCACTCAACTACACAGGAAGTTAAAACCTGTGGTTCCTTACTGCCTTTTGATCAGGACTAGATACAACAGTACTCATCAATTTAAAGTATAATACCCAGGGTACCAACTCCTGTGGGTGACCAGACAACTCAGAATATCTGCCCATGACTGTATGGATGTTTTGTGTCCTGAAAGCATCAACAAAAAACCAGTGCACCTACCCACTGCCCACTGCCCAACAGCTCAGCTGCCCACTCCTCCCACTTTCCTTCTGCACCTGTCTTGTCCAAAGCAAGTGAGCACTACTCAGAAATCCTCCCTAGACACTGCCTGGCAGAGGGAGAGATTTCAATCAGCATCATCCCTCTGCAAGAGATACATATTTGTTAAGTACATCTTGCCTAAATGATTGATACTGATTTCAAAATATGATTTCTTTTGCATCCTTATTCTGTTTCAGGTTCATTTTGCCGGTGGGATATGGGGGAAGGAGTTTACATCATCCTCCAGGGATGGCTGGATGCATCTGCTCTGCATGTCAGCTTCCTGCTGATTGTCCAACCCCCATGATGATGGGCTGTGGCTACAGATTTAACAGAGCCCCAGAGCCAGCTCAGAGGAACACTGTGCAAATAACAGTTGTATTAGGAAGGAGCTAGTGGCTTTATTTTCAATGCTAAATACAGCAGAACTCAAAACTTCCTATTTTTAACTCAATTTCTCAAGAAAACATGACGCCTGTGTCCTTCTATGTGCTCATCTCTCTTCACAAACAACTTTTGCCCTCGCTGGCATTTTCAGCCAAAGCTGGCTGCATGTAGGATGTGTTAACATCAAAGTCTTACACATTCTGTGGAAAGCAATGGCCACGGAGTACAAAACATCTGGGCAGTGCCCCCAGTGTGGGAAGGGCAAGCACAGCTTGGCTGCTGCCCTCACCACATGGCTGGAGCTGACTAGCTGACAGCTCCTGCCTGGCACTGGGAACCAAGGCACCAGGCTGCAGGAGGGCACTGGAGGGGAGGTAGCCAGCACTGTCTGCAGGAACCAAGGATTATAGTGTGGAGGTGGCACCACGGAGCTGGGAACAGCATGGGATGACCAGGAGGAGGAAGGTTTGAGGACATAGCAATGGACTGTAGATAGGAGAGCAAGGAGAAAGTGGGACTGGGAAAAGGATCTAGAAAGATCTTAGATGTCTTTTCCAACCTAAATAATTCTGTGATTCTATTTGATTGTGGAAGGGAAGGGCTGCAGGACACTAATCCATAGGAAATATGGCCTCATTAGCCTCACTGCTCACAGGATAATGGTTCTAAATAGGAAAAGAGCTGATATTTTTCCTGCCATTTCCCCATAGTCATGAGGACAGAGGATCAATGCCTTTTAACTTCTGCTCTGATCCTACTTAGCCCTTCACTTGCACAGCTGCAACCTGCAAGACATTTTCTGGGATGCAGTTTGCATGAAAAACGTTTCTGCAAAATAGGGTCTTAATTGGGTCTGTGCAGAGAACTCCCTGTGACCGTCTGCAGTGCTGGTCTGGTCTCAAGCTCACCACAGGCATCCCAGGGCAGGACCAGGCTCTGAAGCTGTACTTTGTTACCACCTGAGCAAACAGTTCAGATGATGAGCCTGAAAGACATACATGGGTCAGGGGATGTAAAACAAAGGATAAAGAAACCATTTTTACCTTATATATCTTTCCCTCTTCAGTACCAACGAGAAACAAGTAGTCTATCTTTTTGTGAAAATCAAACGATGTCCCACTGCCTGTTAACAAAAGAAAGGTCTGTCACACGGAGAATTGGTTCAGCTGGCCAGAACATGCTTCCTGCCTATGGTAAACACACACTGCCTGCGTTTTCAGAAGTGATTTATTAGCCAGAAGCTCCCAAAAGAAATCAAAGCCACCCCTTCTGCTAAACTTTCCAAGCTGTGCCTGTCCCCAAGACCTGCAATTTGAACAGCCACCACAGAGACATGTAAAAGGCCACTGAAAGAACTAGAAGGGAACTGAAAAATCACTTTAGCCTAGAATTCATTTTGGTAAGAGTTGAAAATGCCTGGTGCAAACACAATCATTGTGAGGATCTGGCCCACCTTCTACTGGGGAAGAACAGACCTTTTCTGTTTGTTTAGTATTTACAAAAATGTAAGTGGTTTCCTGTGCATAAAAGAGCCTAATGAGAAAACACCCCATAATACCTTCCTGTGCTTTTTTTACCCTTAATTCAGAATCCATTTAGCAGGTTCACTTCAGTAAAGCCAATAGCAAAGAATATGATTTGGGAAGAAATCCTCTGATAGGGACAGAAGGATCCTGCTAATGTCAAAAGCCCTGAATTGTGCAACATTGTGAACTATGTTTAAAACAGGTGTCAACCACAAACAGGATGTGACTCATTGAGATTTTGTGGCTTCAGCTCCTGAGGCAGACGCATCATCATCCAAGAAAGCCAGTTGACTTGTTGGTGGAAGAAAATTTCAGCAGGGTTCTTGAGCAGAAGATAGGATATCTGTCGAGTGCCAGAGCTACCTGAGGCTGTCCCTACCAGCAGGAACACCCACAGCAACCATCAGATGAGAAACAAGAACAAGCAGACAAGGCTCAGAAGCACACAGTTACAGAAACCTTCTGCACAGGCAGTCGTCTTAAGCATTATGTCTTTAACATTAACAAAATGTAGTTCTCAAAGGAATTGTTACGGTAATTTCAACCCTCTAATACCATCTGCATTTTTAACATTCAAATAGGTTGTTAAATATTCAAGACAAGTCTTTGAAAATCCATTTCCCAGTAACATTAACAAATAATCCCAAAGCCCCTGAGAGTTCTGCAGTGTGCTGCTTTAGCCACTTTCTTGCAACCTATGTGTCACTGCAAAGCTTCCCACAGACTGCTCAGCAGTTACTAGCCTAGAAACACAGCAATTCCTAAATGCAGAGCAAGGCCCTGCTCCAAACACAGGCCCCATCTTCTCAGCCAAAAGCAGGTGTAGAAGGATGATAAGAGGATTCCTCAAGGACTTCCTTGTGTTATTTGGGACCTCCAGAGCTGACTCATCCTATCCTATCTCAAGCGCAGGATGATCAGGATGAGAGGATTCAGCCTAGAAGGATTGCGCTGACTCTACTTTGTGCAGAGGGAGCCTAACATAGCAGCTCAGAATAGATGCCATGTTTTCACAGAGCCCAAACTCAGTAAGTCTCATCCCAAAGCTGGCTGGGTGAACTGTGTACCCAGGAAAGGGCAGAGATTGCTTTTCACCTTGATTTTGACAGTCCAGATCAATGTCTGACAGTAAGAACAAAACTGAGTTTTGACATGTACAGGTATGTGCTTTATCCACACAGAGACAGCCCAGTAAAATGGACACTTTCTGAGTTAATGTTCAATTCATCTTTTTATGCAAGTAAAAGATATGTAACCAGTAAAAAATATGTAACCAGCAAAACTTGACTCAGTTAGTGGCCATTGCTCCAGACGGACTTTACCCCACTACATGATAAAAGCAAGGAGGCGTAACCCTCCTTTAGCTCCTTTCCATCTCAACACCCCGCTCCCAATTTAATTTCCCAGAATGACTGATTAGAGGCCTTGTGTCAGTAATTAATCAGCATGGCAAGGACTTGGGCTCTTACCAAGCGTTTGCAGCTGCAGCCCCTCTGGCCCCTGCATCGTTGTTCCATCTCCTGACAGCTTGATGACATCCATATGAACCAGCTCATTCTGCAGGCAGAGGAGATTCCACATGAATAGCATGCTTCGCAGCAACAATACAGAGACATTCAGTACTTTGAAACGGCAAATTTTATGGAGGAATTTTAAAAAGCTGTCCAGAAGTTGCTTAATGTTTCACATTTGGCAGCTTGCTAACATGCTGCTTTCCATAAAACCTTCAGGAAACTGATGCTTTGGTGCACTGGAACTGAGAGCCGCTGGTACATTACCTCAACATGTGCACTTGACCTGGAAAATTTTGAGTTTCGGGGTCAACGTTTTTTAGTTTAAGTTGACACAGTCAGCTTAAATCATTGTGTTTAGTTAAATCACCCTGTGTGGTTTAAGACTGATATTTCATATTCTCATGGAGCTAACTAAAGCCCCACGCTAATGAATAGTAACTTACCATCTTGCCAGTCCTTACTTCTTAACATCTTCTTGTTATCCCCAGAGCAGCCTCAGTTCAAAATACTCACAACTTTACAGGCTCTGATATTCAAGTAACATCTAGCAAGCAGTTTGCCCCAAGGGAAAAGTGCCCCATGTTTTTGTTTTCAGCAGAACTCTAAAGACCTCTAATGACACTGCTGTGCAAGGTGGTGCATGAGCACAGGGCCAAAAGGTTGTGTCCCAAAGAGTTTACAGTCAAGATAGGAGACAGGAGACAGATGAAAACAGACACAATGTGGGTAAATATAAAGAAACTACCAGAGAGAAAGATACATTCTCAGACTAGCTTTGGGAGTTAAATGCAGAATGGATTGGTTATGACTATAAGAACACCCTGGGGCTTCAGAGGTCTCTTCCAACCCCAACCATTCCGTGGTTCTCTGATTACATGATAAACGGAACAAACAACTAATTAGTGAGCAGTATGAGTTGTGGACTGGATAGTATAATGAATCTGCAAATACCCCACTGAAGCACTGTGGGAACAAAACACAACTTCTTAGCTCAGTGAATTCAGCTATAGTTGAAGCTTCTCTTAGCCCAGAGCAGGACTCAGGCGGAAAAAGAGATTCTGCCAGGCAAAGTCAACCCCAGGAATTTCCATGTTGGGGAACGTGGGAGAAGACCTTGTGAGCATCTGTTCAGTACTGCAGCTGAGAGGGGACAATGTTCTATGAGGCATTTTTATCATATTCTGGGGGTAAAAATTTACAAAAGATTCAACAAAGGTCAAAACCCATAAAGTAATGTACTTCCTTCTCACTAATTCTCACTGCCGCACACCCACATGCCCTGGCCTATTGACGACAATAAATTGTTCTCTGAGAGAGCAGCAAGAAGCAGGACAGACTCCTGCAGAGCTCCACCCTAGTGACTTTTCTTACAACACCTTGCTGACAAGCCTGATTGAGTGGGTAAAGGCAGGAGTGATGCTAAGAAAGAGGCCACATGTGCTGGTGTACATGTGCAAGAATTAGAAAGAGCAGTGCCCAGAGCAACCAGGAGCAGAGCATTTTCCACTGCACATCCAAACAGGAGTGCTGGTGGGCTTTTGGGAGTGCAGTCAGGACAAGCTGAGAAGGCACTGGCCCCTGCTCAGGCTCCCAGCTCTGCCTGCTCTCCAGAGAGCATGTGCCCTGTCCAAGACATGAGTCTGGTCTGAAGAGCAGCTTTGGAGCTGCCTGCAGCTGGTCATGCTGATACACCCAGTGTGTCAGACATGTGATCTGGGTAGGCCCAGAGATGTGCTAGCACACTATCTCTGTGTTCTGGTAGAAAGGCAAACCTCAAGAGACCTTCTTTCTAAGCACACACCTTCCTGCAGCCTTCCTCTGAAGATCTCCCCCAGCACCTTCACCTGGCAGAGGCCCCTATGGATAGTTTCTGCAGCCCCTCTCTTTCACAAAGGACCCTGTTTGTGCAGACTGCCCTGCTGTGCTGGTTTTATCTTGTACCCAGCTTCACAGCATGAAAAACACTTCTCTTCCTGGGGCTCTTTGTCGCCAGAGCCGTTCACATATTCCTCTGGGTAAACAGCCTGCTGACAATTTGGCCTTCCAGGAATACTGAGCAATAATATGTTGCTTCTGCCTAATAATTGTAGAGCACTTCGTAAGCATTAGTGAATCAGGCCTTACAGCTGCTGTTTTCCCCTTAGTTCTTATCAGCCTTAAGTGATGAAGCAGGCCCAGAGCTGTTCAGTAATTTAGCTGTAGGTCACACAGGAGGGGGTGAACTACGACTACTAATCAAACCAGGGATTGCTGAGCATCAGCCAGAGAAGCAATGCCATGCTGCATCCCAAACAATTCTTTGAAGTGGCTGTGACATTTCTCCTTTCTGATAGACAATGTGTGCACCCAAGGTGGGGGAGTAGAATCATCCAGCAGCAGAAGTCCTGAATCCTTCCTTGATGTTTTACACCTTTACGAGGACCCAAGGCCAAGACAAGACAGTCTAAGTACACAGAACTCATGCTTTTTCACGAAATTTGCCCAAAGTGACTGTGCCCATTTCTGCCAGAGACAACCACTATAGTCAAGGCAGATCAACTGTCCCTGGCTAACATTTGACAACTCTTCTATCCAAATCTTGAGTGTGGTTTGCCAAATATTCAGCTGGAAGAAAGAATGAAATTATTCACTTTGTGCTCTTGGCTTTGGAAGTGTCAAACAGCTATCAGTGTCTGAAGCAGTTTTATTGCTGGATAGTCCTGTCAAAAAGATTAACAAAGCACTCTTTCATTTATTCCCTATTTGTACTATGGTTTTGTAGAATAGAAAACCTCTGGAGTGTCTTCAGTTTTACTCTAAATGAAACCCAGAAAAAGCTCTTGTAAAACCGGAATTCAACCAGATTGTCTATTTCTTCTTGCTGGATAAAAACCCCACAGATTATAACAAAACACTCTTTTCATCCTGTTTCTTGTTCTCCCTGCTGAATCTCTGTCCCCTCCAAAAAATGTCCAAAGCAGACAGCACCTAAAATTTTTCTGTTTTCCACCCCTACCTACTAGGGGTGGTATATACCAGGTACATACTAGTTCTGGCAATTTTAGAGGTAATTTCACCTAAAAAAATCTTAAAATAGTCTTTTCACATGGGTATGGTCAAGTTTATTACAGTAATGCAAGGAATAAGTAGAAATGACAACGTGTAAGTGGATGCAGATCTTAGAAGTCACACCAAGGATGCTTAGAAAGAAATATCTGTGTGCTCAAGGGACAGAAAAAACACAGTTAAGCACTGGTGAAAAGACCCTCTGCCGGGTGAGCTGTCACCAGAGTCCATCTGCAGACTCTTAGGTTGTCCCAGCCGTGGCATTTCTGTGAAGTAAGAGCCTTCACCCAGTGTTTCCTGCCTCCTAAGGGGGACGTGCTGGGCACACTCAGCTACTGGGGCTCAGTTGGTAAATACCCTGCCAAATCACCTCAGCTGGATGGGCCTGGCTGCAGGCATGTACTGCCCACTTCAACACAAATCTTATGGGTGTTCCTGTTCAGGTGATAACACAGAAGCTGAGTGCTGGGACACTCTTAGTCTGTCCCTGTCTAGGGAGCTCTTTTGGGAGAAGGATTTGGGATACACTTGCAGAAGGGATTTTTGATTCTGAAGCTGCCTGTATGAACCTGGAAAGGTCTACAAAAAAATAACTGCAAAATCTATGCCGTCTGCCTGTGCTTACACTGTTCCATTAGGAGATGCTCCAGTTCCTGAACACGAGGCTACGATTTACGTACAATGCTAGAAATTGATCCCTGCCATGGCAGCAAGGCCTAAAAACTTCAGAACAGGCAAGCCTTGGTATAACAGATTGAAAAATGAGCATCCCAGGATGCAAAGAAATTTCATCTTTTGTTGGGGAATAATGGGACAGCTGCTTCAAACTCATATTCAGGGCAATGCAATTATTTTTTTAGCAAGAGATTTGAAATCTTCAAATGTAAAATGAAACAGCCAGCATAAAACCCCACATATTGGAATTCAGAGACATAAATCTAACAGTCATTTTGGGACATTAATTCTAGGTTTCAACATATTTCAACATACTCCAAAAGGAAAAGCAAACAAAGGCAGGGCATGCAAACTAGTTTTAAAAAGTTGTATTGGGTGTGAGTTGGCAATGTCATGGCAGGGAGAAACCCTCTGCCTGTCTGATAGCATGCTGCCATCCCACTGCAAATGCAAGCTTACTCTGTACTACTCACTGTCCACACGGGGAGAAATTTAAATTGACCTTCTCCCAGTCCAAATTGCAATCTTTAGGGAAGCATTTTGGGGATGAGAATCTGGAAGCTGTGAAATAAAGCAGATTATTCTGTTCTGTGTCTAGCTGACCCTCCTGGGACAAAGAAAGTTTGAGAACAAGGACCAGTCTTTAACTCCTGCTGCTGCCAAGCAGGAAAATGATCTCTCATTTTCAGGCCCATGGGGTGCTACAGATGCAGGCAGGAGGAAGGTTAGGTCCTGGCAAGGGGTAAGCTGACCCTACTTCATTTCAGAATTTAACGCGGAGCCCCAGATCCAGCTGTGACTGCACCACCTGCTACTCCTAACACTTCTCTTCAAACCTGGCTCATTAGAAATAAAAATAACACTAATGAATCACTGAACTTTTGAGGCAATTGGTTATAATTTGACTGGAAAAAGAAATTGCCACCTACTGTTTACCTTAACTAAAGTCCACGAAACAATCCGCCCATCCGAGGAGACAGAGAAGAAGTTGGAATTGCTGTCCATGTCATCCTTCTGCCACTTGACCTAAAAACAAGAAGAAACAAGAAGACAGTCCCAGTCAGCACAGGGAATTCAGCATTAGCAGGACAGAGTCCCATGGCCTCAACAAGGTCTTCTGAAATCCCTCCTAAAGAGCAGCTGGTTTGCACCCGGAGGCTTGCTGCTGTGAACTTATCTCTACCAGCAGCTTTCTCCCAAGCACTCCTGTCAGTTACTTTCCTGCAGGATGTTCCAGCAAGGGGGTAAAGCCCCTCACCTGGGGACTCTGCACCTACCCATGGCCACTGGAGCACTGCCATCAAGGATGGGCCTTGTAAGGTGTCTGAGCTATGCACTAGAGCTCTACACTGTGGCACAACACCATCCCAGACATCCCTAAGACATCTCCAAACACCACCAGTAGTGCCACACAAAGGTCCCCAAGCATTAGCCTTGCCTTTCACATTTGACTAATTACTCCAAGTGCAGTGCCATATAGCTACCCTTCATCCAGACAACCTCAAATTAACTTTTTGTCCCTATGTGGGACACAGAAAGACCTTGCAAGCAACAAGTGACATGGGTCCTTGGGGCACTTCTGTTTCAGGGAGATGAAAACTTCGCCATTAAAATTGAAATCCTCCCTACACCTTCAGAGCATCTGTCTGCCTGGTAAGGAGATTTGCCTTTTGACTGTGACAGCTCAGCAGGAGAGATTAGAACTCAGATAAATGGCTTACAGTTTAGAAGAGACATTTCAGTTAGACCAAAAGCATTAAGAACGCTCGATTTTCAGATCTGGGAATTCAATCAGACTGAAGGGAAAAGAATGACTTGTCACTGGGTCTGTCAGCACACACTCCTGTTGGCATCTGTCAGTTCAGGATGGGGACAAGCACTTTACAAGGTTCTGAGAAGCTTTTCAAAGGTATATCTCTTCCCATCCATGCAGTGGAGCAGATAAAGTTCCCTAAACATCATCCCATAAACATGATAAATAGGTATGATTATCCCAGAGCTTACCAAATACTCCATCCATGACCACTTATGTAACTCATACCTATTCCAGAAAACAAACAGCATTCTCAACACTTTAATTACACAGATTGGGTATTCCTATGACAGGTCCTTGGGAAAAACGGTTAATTCTCTTTCGTAAAATTGTTTGTACTGTGAAGTTCTGTGAAGCATGAAAATTAAGCAAGAGACTCGGCAAAGAGTAGTTAACCCTCTACCAAACATGTTTCCTTCCTGTTCTGAGGAAAGAAAAATAGAATGTAAAAGGAATCCATCTGAGAATACCTCAGAATGCCAGTTTCATGCCTATAAGACACAACTGAAGAGCCTTGAGTGGCATATACCTTTCAACATCCTTGCACTGGTGAAACTGTAAGTCTCCACGTGAAACTACTTGCTATCTGGCATTAAAGGAATAATTCAACATGACCCAGAATAAGAAGGTAATGATTAGAAGGCAGGTTCAACAGGACAGTGATTGCCAAGGCTGACCCATTGTGCACAAAATGTGCTAGGTATATCTATTCCAGGAACATCTCCCTGGGATCATGAGCTACTGCTGTCAGCAACAGTCGCCAGCAGCTGCTTCAGATGAAGGAGTTGGTGTAGTGAGGAGTTTTAATTCAAGGTGAGAAATGCAGAGCTCAGGGGAATTGGTTACAAAAACATGTCCAATATGCCTCATGCTGGGCACAGAAAAAGGGTCGTATTTTGAACCAAAATATTTTTAAAATGTCACTCTAAGGTTGTCTGATGGTAAGATGTTTTTATGTGTGTGTCCTACACAGTTCTCCTCCAACTCATGTTCTTTCTTTTCAGTTTGCTTTCCCAAATAATTGAGAAAAACTTCTCAGCCCATCACACCAGTGGGAAATACATGGATGAAGGTTCAGCAGCTGTAGTCCATCCACATCATCCTGTGCAGACACTTCTGAGTCCTGATGTCTACACTTGTGTTGCAGAAACCTCATCCGGAGGTGACCAAACAGTGTAAGAGCTATCATGAGCTCACAGGGGATTTTCCCAAGTTAATTCTTTTCAACATTCCCAAAGCAAAGAGCTTTACCCCAGGGTTTGCCCACTCCAAATACCCTCTCTCTAATTGGGATCTATTCAAGCTTTCTACTGTTAGTTAGGTGTCACATCTCTTCACCCATTACATGGATGGGTGGAGTCAGCAGCCCCAAAAAGCAAGTAGGCTGATTGGCTTGGGGTATTCTTGCTCCTCTATTCAAAGCAGTCAACAGTACTTAAGTTAGGTACTTTTTGTAGACAGCTTGAAAAACAGCCTCTCAGGGACACCAGGCTCTGCCCTCAGATGACTATTAGCAGCTCTCAGTGGTGTTAGCTTGAATTTCAGAAAACAGAAATTGGCACTTAATACTTTCAATTTTCCTTCAACACCTCTGACACCTTAATCGTGTTTCTGATCTTTTTCCTCCTGATCTCTGAATCCCATAAATGCTTATTAGAGTAATTAGCCCTCATGATACTGCAATCAAATCGGGCATCTGCTCAGAACTGCCCTTTTCTCTGCTCCCAGAGGCTTGTCAACATGGCACAACCTCCTGTCATTAGCAGTATCCGTGCTGTGAGGGGTGGAGCATTTGAGAGAACCAGGCAACTGTCTGCACAGCGGCAAGAAGTTAATTTTTCCCCTGAAGCATGTGATAATCAGCCAAGGATTTTGGCTGTGTGAAACAATTTAGAACAAAAGTTCAATTATGATACAGTAAGAGTAAAGAAGCACATGAGAAAGGAAAGTGTGTGTAAACAGCAGAGACAAGCAAATACAAAGCAGCAAGCATTTTCTCTCCCTGATCATGAGGAGAACTGTAACAAAAGCAAGCCATTTTTTCAGTGATCTTTAACCTGACTATTTTTTGTAGTGCAAAATTAGTGTGTGAAACTCATTGCTGTAAGAACAGCCACTTTTTCTTTTGATTTCTTAAAGCTCATTTATCTATAAAGAAGTTGAGACTATTCAAAACCTTATTTATATACAGAAAAATAAATATTAAGACCTCATGTTCATTACTATGTACAGCAGGCTAGCAGGGTGATAATCCATTCATTTCTAGCAAGAGAATACTATCATTTTTATCTGTGGCAGCTGGTAATGGCTCCTGTCCAGCAGGAGATTAGACCATTTATCCAATCTGATTTGAAAACGCCCATGTTTCTGATGTCACTCCTATGAAAGAAATAATGCTTGATCTGTTTTCACGGGACACAGGCCGTTAGTCACTTGCACTGACACAATACAATTGGTCAAAATCACCCTGGCTAGGAGGCTGACTGGAGTGTGATGCAGGCACCAGCTACTGCAAATGCAGATCTGGCTTGCCCTTGGCTCACTAAAACTCAGGTGTGGGGTGCCACCTGCAACATACGCACATTGACTGATGAGCTGTTCCTTCCCTTTCTATTAATTATCCTTCAAGGAGTCCTTTGTCAGCATTGCAGTACCACAGCCCTGCTGGCACCTGCCCTAAGTGAAATAAGGCAGAATTTTTGTCATTCAGTGCCTGAAAAAAAAAAATTAAATCTGCCCCAGGTAGAGAAGAGGAAAGACAAGGGCATTATCAAATCCCCCCCAGGTCACCCTTACATGAGCTGGCCAAGTAAGACACTCAGATGACTTTGGCATGCAAACATCTCCTTGGGTTGCTGAGGAAAGTCCATGCCAATATGACCTGGGGACAAATTCCTTCCAGTGCCAACCTGGCTATCAGTACACTCCTAGGCAAAACCATCACGGCAATGCAGGGTTTGGAAGGACCCAAAAAGCATATATTTTCTCTTCTGAGGCAAAATCAGATGCTCCCCTGCCACTGGTGGCAATTCACATAGGTTGCTCTCACAAGTCTCCAACAACAGGTACTCAACAACCTCCCTGTAGATACATCTGTGCTTAATTGCCCTTACACAGAAAACTTCCTTTACCAAGAGTCAAGCCAATTACTCCTTACCGTCTCCTCAGTGGATGCAAAGAACAACAGTTTATTCCCCTTTTTATAACAGTCTTCAAAAGGGCAAGAAAAGCTTGTGCCACTGTTCCTTTCTCTTTTCCCCCTCTCCAACTCAAATCAGTAGCCTCAACTGTTGCTTCAAGGTCTGCCTTCAGGACCCAAGCCTTCACCACTCCTGTTCTTCCCCTTCAGCCTGGCTCTGCAGCTGCAAACACACGGTACAGGACTAACCTGAGGCGGGAGTTACAACTTCCTCTCTCTTATATTCTTGCTAATTAATTAGAATGACATATATCTTTGTGTAACAGTATTGCATTGCTGATCACTGGTGGTGATCTGCTATGCTTCCCCCTGGGCACCCTGCTGCCTAACCAGCCATCTCTTATTTTGTATCTGGGCATTTAATTTCCCCCCTCTAAATGCAGTATTTGCTCTTGTCTTTATTGAATTTCATCACATTGATTTTGGGCCTTTCTTCCAATTTATCAAGATAATTTTGAACATAATCATGTCCTGCAAAGTGTCTTGTCCTCCCAGGGGGGCTTCCCTATTCTGTAATTTGAGTTGTTAATGAAAGTATTGATCAAAAACAGACCAGAAGTGACAGCTGGAGAGTCTCACTTGAAGCACCTTCAGAGTCTGACAGCAAGCTCTCTATAACTGCTCTTTGAGCACACTGCCTGAGCCACCTGAGCAGCCTCTTTATGGCGATTTTACCTAATTCGTATTTCTCTGCTTTGGTTATAAGTATGTCACTGCGTGAGCCTGGATCAAAAGCTTTAGTCAAGTCAAGATGGATAGAGATGATTACCTTGATTGCCTCTCCCTTATTCATGAGGCCCATTTCTCTGGAAAAAAAGGAAAAGAAATTATACTGGCTTGATAATCTATTCTGGACAAATCCACGTCGGCTTCTCTGAATCACCTTATTATCTAGACATTTACCAACAGTTTTGCCATTAATTCAAGTGCTTTTCCAGTCCTTGAAATTGGTCTGACTGGTCAGTAATTCCCTGGGTCCAGTCCCATCATTTTCCTCCAGACATTTTTCCACTCCTTCCAGCCCTTTGAGATCTTTCCTCCTTTCCCTGGCCGTCCTACAGGCCAGAGTGCAACCCGATGCACTGCTGTTCTGTTACCCACACTTTTTGACCCCCTATGGCTGGCTTTGGATGCCTCTAGCTGGGTGAATTGTCCAGAAACTGTTTTCTGGGCTCTGGTACTCTCTCTGTGCCACTGTCCCTCCTGCATTTAAAGACAGGCCCTTTGAAGAAAGCACCTGCAGATACCTTTTTGCCAGACATTGGCTCCACAGCCTCCCTGAAAAGTGTTTGGGGATTGATGACAGTAGACTATCATATTTCAGTCTGCCAAAGTCACAGGTACATGATGGGTGTGAGTCCATAGATGACAGCAGAGCGGTGCTTCCCCTCATCCATGCCCCAGAGCAACCCCTGCCTCTGAGTCAAGGTACTCACTCAGCTCAGATGCTGTAAATGGGCTTGCACATAAACCCCAGCCTCTGCCTAAAATGCAGGATAGATGTAGCCCAAAAACTCTCTGAAATGCATGTAATGGCCTGAAATTGGTCTGGCTATTTCTTTAAGTACTCCAGGGTATGTTTAATCTGATCTTACTGATGAGCAAGGACTTATCTAAATATTCTTTAATATGCTCTTTCCTTATTCTGACCTGTGCTTTTATCCTCTCATTACATTGAGCACACTAAGCAGACAGTCTCAGACACTCACTGTAAGATTAAACAATACATCATCAAATATTTCAACCTTATTCATACCACTCAGTAGTAGCTGAAAGCTTGCTTTGCTAATAAGTCTATATTCTTCATTCCTTTAACTACTTATATGCTTCCCAAATATTTTCCCTTTCCCTTTTATGACCCAGGATAACCACAGCTCACTTTGCACATTCACTTCTTTTTATTAATTCATGTTTGCTCTTTTCCCTAATATTCAGCTTTAGACACGTCTTTGTTTCTGTGCCTCAAGCGTTTCTTAGTAAGCCACTGTTGAGCTGTAGATGGAACTGTACAGGCCCCTCTCAGAGACTCTGCCATTCTGCCCAGCCCAGCAGCTCAGGGATTTCACTCATCTGCCTCCTTAGCTGAACAGAGCCACAGACTCTTGTAGAAGTCCAGGTGTGCACCACAGGAGCACAAGTGCTTCCCAGCCCCAATGTGCTCTCCCAGCCACCCTCTTTTGCCCATATCTTGGTCACACAAGGTAAGCAGTGGGATTTGGACACTTCTCCTTACATTCACACTGGCTAAAGACTTTTACTCAAGGCTTCCTACTGGCAAACATCTGCTCCTTGAGCAAGGGAATCAGCCCTCAGTTCTCTCGTGCTGTGCCTGACCTGGCAGCCAAGCACAGACACAAACCCGCTGTCCAAACCACATTTCCTGTGTCAGTATGCACAAGCCTGGGCCAAAGCAAAGTGCCAGAAGAGCTCTGGGGCTCTCTCGAGGTGGACGAGCTGAACATGTGCTGTGATTTAGCAAGAGCACAAACTCTCATGGATGCAGTTTGGCTGCATCCGTCACACAATGGCCCAGGGTCACCGGCTGGCAGATGAACACCGTATGGATTCTTGCAGAGATAGAATAAGACCAAACTCCAACCGGGAATACCCATCTAAACCTGGACACGTTAGTCCAGCTCTGGGCACCTTTGATCTCTGTAGCCGACACTTTCTGCATTTCACAGCTAGTCTCCCTTTTACTCTGCCTCAGCATCATGCTGAGGGCTCATGCTGAAATGCTGATCTACAATAAATTGCTCCACAGGTCACATCTTCTGAAGCCAGTCTGATTTCCCCTGTGCTCTGTGCAAATATTCTCCTGGACTCCCTTACAGGAGTCTCTGATTTGAACTAAGAAGCAGTTCTATTTCTTCACTCTGTCACCCTCAAATGTGTTTCTTGTTGGTTCCTGACAGCAACTTTCAGCAAAACAGCATCCTGAAAAATCAAATAATTACCAGCAGAAAATAAACTTTCACATTCTTTTCCTGTCAACGACAAATCGCCATTTTTTTTGTTTACTCTCCTCCCTGGGTCACTTAGCTATGCTGTTTGCCAAGGGATCTGCTGCTGTGAAAAGTCTGCATCAACACTCAGCTTATCCATAGTCCACTGACTTTTTGTTTTGCAAATAGTTTGTCCCTCCTTGCTGCTGAGACAAAGCAGTGCATCTACAACAAAGTTCCCAAATGTCCTCCATCAAGGACATTGCCAGCTATTCTGCACTTGTTGCTTATCATGCCTGACACAATAAATGGACCTTGACACCTTATAGAGGATCCTTTGCCAGCTACCACAAGCAAAGCAAAGGCCAGGCACCCTGAGGACTGTAAGCAAAAAGCAAGGCTGCTCTCCTGCAATCACTCACAAGAGACACTCCAAAATAATTAACTCGGCCATCTAGAAAGTAAAGAGTACTTCACTCGCAAGCAAAGTAACTCCAGCATCAGTTGTTATACTTCAAGAGACAAGAAGAGCAAGGTTTAGAGGTGAGGAACAAGGCAGTATCTGGAGCCCTCCCCAGTGCCGAGCTGGACAGCAGTACAAGTTATCCTATTTAGAGGTGGGAGGAAGGAAGACAGAAAGCTTCATTCCTCACCATGGTTATTTGGGATAAAAGCAAAAACTGAGCTTCGTCCAGATGACTCATTTTGACTCAAGGCAATAATGAAGATTTTAAAGGGCTGTGATAACTGAGTGCAGCCTGATCAAAGGTCAAAGAAGCACAGTCAGACTCTTTGGCTAAGTCTATACTTGATGAAGAAAGAGCTCCTGGGTCCTGTTTGCACTGGGAGCATATGATACCACTGTGGAGAAGATTTAGGGGTGCTCTGGTTATCTGTAGGTGTGGAATTCCTGCCAAAGGTAAACATGGGAAGGCAGGCAGGCAGGGAGGAGCCTTAGTATGCTCAGCTGGTCCTTCAGTGAGGGGGACCAGAACCATGGAGTCACCAGCAAGCCCATGCTGGAGCCAGCATGGCAGGGTACAGCATACAGGGCTCCTGCCCTTCGACATACACTGAGCAAAAGAGATTGCTGGTCTGTATCTGCACTTTTTGCCATTCCTGACTATTACCTGGGAAGCAGACAGCATTTCTGCTGTGGAATGTCTAGTAAGAATTAAAGACCTCAAAAATAAAAAAAAAAGGGTCTTTTGGTCAACATTGTCATAGAAGGTATTAGTCCTTGATTTTTTTTTTCTCAGAAACCCTGCTGTGAAAGCACAGTCCCTGTCCACATCTACACCCCTGGGCTCTAGAAAAGTGCTGGTATAAAATCAAACCACAACTAAAGAGGAGAAGCCACCCCAGAGATGAAGAATCAGGCCTGCTATATGGTGAGAGCTGGGCTGCCACTGTCACATTTGAGAGCCTTTGCGTATCCAGGAACTTCACAGTGAAAAGGGTGTTCCCACTCATGAGTTGTAGGACACCTTTCTGCCACTGCCTGAGACACCTCCATAGGGAGGATGTTGGAGACTCTTTTGAGGGGAAAACTACTTTTCAGGCCAGGAGGTTGATGCCGGCATGGAGGCAAAATCAGATATCCCAGAAAGGCTCATCTAAGCCTCTTCCTCCTTTACAACATTCATTGTTTAAAGGAAGGCAATTCCCACATTGAACTACAAGTAAAACAGAAGTATTATGGTTGTCCTTCTTTCAGTGCCATATAAAAAGATAAACTGTAACTAGACATTTAACAAAATCAACTTTAAGGAGCACAGGTAGATACATTTGACTCTGTAAGGTCTGATGAAATTCAGCCTAGGGTGCTTAAGCGAGCAGCTGAACCAATCTCTGAATTTCATAGCAATTAGCTATGAAAACTAGAAGAGAAGAGAGGTCCTGGGGGACAGGAACAAGGCAAAAATGCCCATAGGAAACACAAAACAAACCTGTCTTGAAGGATAGGTTAAAGGACAGTGGATGAGTCAGCCGAATGCTGAACTTTGAGAGCTGGAACAAAGTATTAAGTCATCCATCCATACATACAGGATAAGAAAATGAGAATCAGTGAATATGGTCTCCTCAAGAAAAGACCTTGTCAAAGAGAATTTATTTCCTTCCTTTTCAGGAAGGAAAAGAAAGAGTAGATTTGTTATCTTTAATTTTGTAAGGCTTTTGACATACTTCCTGTGATGTCTTCAGAAGAAAGACAAGGAATCACTATGAAGTGGATGAGCATTTGAAAATGAATTCCCAAGAGTTTAGACAGTGATTTCTTGACCAGCTGGGAGAACATCTCGAGATGGTTCCCACAAGGGACTATCCTGGGTTCAGTTCTACACAATATTTTCATTAGTAAGATGCATACTGAATTGCAAAATACACAGAACGTTTGCAGATGATGCAGTTGAAAGACATTGAATTCCATTAGGATAAGGACTCAAAGTTACCTTGAAAAACTGGAGACGTAATTTGAAAATAATAAGGTGAAATGTGATAAAGACAAGGACAGAGGGATACAGACAGGAAGAAGAAAGCAGTACACATGTAGAAATTAGGGAATTTCTGGCTAAGTGACAGTAGTGCAGAAAAGGATCAGTGGCTGGTGAGGGAATTAGCCAAGTGATACTACTGGAGTGGCACAGAAATATTTTCACGTGTATCAGGAAGTATGTACCATGTAAGATACAGAAGGCAATGACTCCAGTCTGTTACTACTGGTGAAGACAGCTAGACTGCCCAGTCTCATTTTGAAGAAAACACATCAGGAATGATAACACAGCATCTGTGATAGCATGATGGGAAGAAGAGGACACTCTCAAGGCCTCTGCCGCTTCTCATTTCTGTCGTTCACGAACCACAGAAGGGTGGGTTCAGTTTTATTTTAAATTCAGTCTCACCTCTCACATGTTTACTGTGTGCCCTGTTCAATCACACTGTGACTGCTTTGTTCACTGCAATAGATGAGACTGCTTTGTATAGCAAACAACTCTTTTGAGTGTGAGTAAAAGCTGATGGGGAGATAAAGGAAACTTGTTACTTAAAAATAAATTCATTCAAAAATGTTCCTATCTTAAAATCTGGGTTTTCTTTTAAATGCAAATGTTTCAGCTATGACTGGAATCTGCAGATAAGGGAGCTGCTAAGCAAAGGAGGGTTCTCAATGCTGTTCAGCCTTTTGTAGAAAAATTTGTTGACATTTTACCATTAAATCATGCAACAAGACAGAATGGATCAGTTCAATTTGCTTAGGAAGTAAACTTGCCTCCATGACAGAAGCCATTGAAGAGGTAAGGTCTACAAGGAGTAACTCCTTCTAAGGTGAGTCAGTAATATTTAAATATTCGGCTGTAGTGCTTGCCTTAGAGAGGAAATGGCTTAGACATCTGATGAATATAAAAGTGCTCAAAGATTCCAACGTCTCTCAGTCAGTTTGGGCTTCCCGCATTTCTCTTACATCTTTAATGAGCAACTCTGACCTAAAGGACCCCCTGCCATCCTATCTGCAGCAGAGGCAGGGATTTACTCAGATGTCTCCTTACTTTACCCACTGTACGTTTGTGATAATGAACATGGCAGTTAGGAGAGTCAGGGTGGCTGACAGGTTTGGTAACAGCAAATAGGTACTGAAACAAAGGCAGGTACTTCATCTACAAAGAAATCACGCAGCAACCAAGGCAGCCAGCTTGGCAGGATCACAGCTCACCAAGCAAAGATGCAAGAGGAAGAATTCTTTCCGAATACCTATGATAATGAAAAGCATCTCAAAACCCCCTGGAACAGAAGACACAGCCCAGCACTGCCTGGATGCTCCAGGAGCAGCCCTCAGCTCCAGGCTGTCAGGCACTGGCATCATGGGCATGAGGCCGGATGATGACTTTGTTTATGGGTACCACCAAATACTGGGCTATCTGGTGGAATACGGTTGTTCTGGCTACAAGAAATAGCAGGAACTTCCCATCTAATAATTTTGCACATGATTTCTCTCCTTCTAGCAGCACATGGCTACTTACAAGTTTTACTACAAGCATTCTCACGGTTTTCTCCTCCAAAGTCCTTAAAAACTTCCTGATAGCTAAGGGAAAACAACTAGAGCAGCTCAACAGCAATGAGGAAACACTCTAAGATAAACTCCCATATCATATTTAGTCCCATAAACACTCATCTTCAGAAAAACACTGCTCTTCTACACCTAGATCAAGTGCCCTCCACCTCGATGGGATCTTCCTGGGACTTAGAGGACCAGGCTCCATCTCTGGAGCATCAGTGAACTCAGGAGTGCAAGGTCAGCCAAAAGGAGCAAGGAATTAGGCCCACTGCATCAGACCATCACAAATTTGGGGTGCAGAAAAAGGGTAGCAAAACCTTTCCTACTAAAGAGCACATCTGGTGATAGTGGGAGGGACTCAGAAGTAAGCAGAGAGCATGGACATAGGAGTGCCACTGAAGCAGGGCAAAGGCCCAGCCTGAGGCTTGTGCATCGCTCATGCTTCAGAGACTCAGATTTATCTGAAGGAAGCAGAGCTCAGTTATAAATAGCACTGGATAAGGCTGGCCCTACTTTCAGTTTGTTTTCTTCCTGCTGGGATTCGAATGCTCTGCTTTGTACAGTGTTTCACAAGGAATCTGTGTGCTTCCTCCCTTCACAGCACTGCCCAGTGAATTTATTAGGCTAGCATGTTAACAGATGAGGAGGGAGGAACCAGATATTAGACTGTCACCTGTTTGTCCAGTCAGTGGCTGTGTTCCCATGTCAGACACAGCATGCAGCTGAGCAATGTGTGCCAGAGGCCAACAAAGCTCAGGGGTATTTAACCAGTTGCAATTCACAGCTCTTGGTTTCAGTTCTGACTGTGCTTGTGGTGCAAGATTCCCAGTTTACAATGGACAAAATATGATGTTTCCCACCCTGTGTGCAGGAAAAGCAGACACACAGGGCAGGTAGGCTCACACCCAAACCCCCAAGCTGCCTGATGTTGCTACATCAGAGACAGTGTCTGCAGTATGCCTGAGAAGGTTTCCATCACCACAGGATCAAGTGGACTTGCAGCAGGGATGGGGAGAGACTCTCCTGGGGCGTGTTGGATGCTGAGAGCCCTGGACACCACATCAATCTGCGGCAGCCCACCATGGCTCCGGCGGTGGGAGAAGGGTGGAAGTCATGGCCAGCCCCAGCTCCCCATACCTCCCTACGTATCAATGTGACCTCGCCTGCATCATCCCTGCCCAATTTGCCTCTAGCTCTGCCATTATCATTCTCTTGCTTTTATTTCATCCTCTTCAGAGCAGCATTCTGTTGTTCCACAGGCTGTATAAGAGCCATTAACATCCATCAGTGTATTTATATATACACTATAAAGCTGCAGAACAGAATTCAAAGAGCCAGGCAACCGAACAAACACATTACAACTTCTCTGATATTTTAAACCTCAGGCTAGCATCTTCCAACATCCCAAGGCTTGAAGGGACTTTTAAACTTTATAAGTGAAATTTTCTCCACAAATTAGCTCCAGTGCAACTAACAGGCAAAGAAAGTTTCTTGTATTTTGCTTAGAGACACCAGAAAAGAAATAACCAACCTGAAAACCCACAGTAAGATGGTTTGGATCTTAAGTAAAAGGGAGAGGGGTAAAAGTTGCATGAGAGAAGAATCTATTTAGCAAGGAACTGTGAGAGCAGAAGGTAGAAAAGAAGTTCAGCATCTGAATGAAGTATAGAGGGAAATACAGCATCAAAGCAAAAAGAGCTCATTTTTTAGACAAACCATACATGATCTGCAATGGACACTTTACTAGACAATTTCTAACCCAAAAGAATCCATACCCAAGGCACAATTTAAAAATAACCATGAATAATTTCTGAATCTCCAGAAGATACAGTTAGATGCCATCTGAAAAAGTACAACGTCAAAGTTAAACTATCAGGGATTTTGTTCATTATTGTCAAAGACATTTAGGAATAAGCATTTGGATGTTTACATTTCCTAAACTATAGTGGCTTAAAAAGTGTCCAACAGTTTTGGATGAGGTACAAGCATGCTGCAAAAGATTTTATCTAGCATTTCTGCCACAGGAGTGTCTTGCAATTTCCACCATCTCTACCATGCATAAATGAGCCCAAGGCTTCTGAATGAATTTTTGTGGTTCAGCAGAGCCTTTCCGAAAAATGGTGGATGTTAACTCTGTGGGAGACAGGATTTCCTCCAGTAGGGCTGTGCCTGTAGTGAGCTCTCACAGTGACTGGACAACCAGAAAGCTGCTGATCTTGACCCTACAGCAAGCATATGGCAACACTTCCCAAGCACAGCCTTTCCTCGCCAGCTCCCTCCAGGAGAGGACAGGGACACAACTGATGCTTGTCAGTCACTAAATGCCTCATGGTGCTGCAGTAAGGAAGCCAGAGTTAGGTACTCAGCAGACAGGACAACTGCTGCGGCAACAGCCTGTTGCTGGACACAGAACTCAGTGTAGAGAGCAGGACTGCAGCTAAGGACTGCTCCTACAAGGAAGCCTCTGACAAGATTGAGATCTCTGGACTCCAAATGCATACCGACGGGTCCACGGATGCTCTTCCCACTGCTTCCTACTTCTGTGCAAGTGCAGAATGAGTGAAGTGACCTCTCCAGTGAAGATACAGTGGTCTCTTTTACTCCTGGGATGTCAGAAGTTAATTAGACTTTTTGCCCTGTTTGCACTGGGTCAGGTATGCAAGGACGGGCCGGTGGCACAAAAAATGTAGTAGAAAGCTGGAGATGAAGAGAAAGGTCCTCTGTGCAAACACTTAACTGACCCAATATAAGAAACACAGTTGCCTTGCGTTACTGTAGAGGTTTGGTGCTAAATGATCCTCACAATCAGGTTTCTGGTCTATTTTGCCTTCAGGCTACATTCTCCTCCCCGTCTTCGGTTTAGATTCCTTTGCTTCAGGTCTCTGTTGCTTTCCTTTCTTCTCCAGATTTCTGTTTCTCCTCTAGAGTTATCCCCTAGCAGTATCATCACAGAGTTGAATCGAGATTTTTTTTCACTGAACTACCCTCAGCAAACACCTGTTTTGTGCTTCTTCGTGAAGGCAACAGAAGGGGTGTTGAGGCTGTTCTGAGACAGCTGATCTTTATTCTGACCTTGATAGCAACCTTCTGTCTTATATTTTTCTTTTATTTCCCTTGCATCAAACAATTTGTTTGCCTGAAGCCAAAGGAACAAAATATTATGCGAAGCAGTAACATCTCAGAGGCAATGCAAGCTGCAAAATCTGTTTGTCTGACTGCAGATGACAGATTTAGGAGAATGCCCGTCATCAGAAATGAAACAATGTGCTGGTGTGACAGTGGATTATGACCAAAATGCTTTTTTTTTCTCCTAAGTGCAGCAAATATGATCAGCTTCCCATAAAGACCTTTGTTTTGCGGAGCTGTGTGCAGAAACACAGAATGGGGTAAAAGAACAGCAAGCTGTGCCAACTTTAAAGGGATTTTCATTTACTTCTATCAGCAAAACAAGACTTCAGTGAGTCTGGGATGGCTTCATAAACTGCAGAAGTTCAGTGTAGATTGACATGGGTTTTAATTTCGAAACCGGGTGGAAACACCAATTAAGTGTAGCAGTTTCATTCGCTGACTTTACTCTCTGTGAGATAAGAGGTTAGGAGTGGGCAAAAAGCAGGCTCAACACTTTAAAGAATATAAAGAGGTTTATTACTAACAGAATTAAAGGTAAAAGAAAATAATATGAACTTAAAACAAACCCCCCTTTCTCTTCCAAACACTCTCCTCTTCTTCTAACCCGCACAAAAAGATAACAAACATGTGATTTCAGGTTAGTATTACAGTCTTTAAAAGTCTCTTCCATATTTGAGAGGAAAAGAGGTGCCTTCTGCTTAGCGTGGTTTCCAAACTGTTAGAAAGCAAAACCAGATTCCGCCCGGAGAAAAAATCTGCTGCCGTGAAAAAACCATCTCTCTCATGAATTTTGCAGTCTTTTTACACTACTACCATGGGTATCTCTTTTAAGGATAAGCGAATTCCAGCCTGAAAGCAACAACTCTCTCTCCTTTAACAAAGTCTCTAAAAACTTCTGGCAGGACNCGCCAGTCTCCCAGAGCCGCTTCAAGTTCAGTTGTGCAGCAAATTACAGTTGTTTTCAGCTGCTCACGGCTCTTTCTTGCAGCAACTTGGAATCTGTGCCGCTGCGCTGGAGGGAGAAGAGTGGAGGGCGCAGGGAGCCCCGGCCCGGCCCGGCCTGGCCCCCGCCACCCCCCCGGGCGAGACTGGAAACCAAAAGCTCCCTTTCCCGCAGCTGTGCTGACTTTGATATGCGGAATCACGAGAAGCGATTGGCTTACAAGTCTGTCTGTCAACTCAGGTTTTTTTCAACCCACTACAAGATTTATTCAAGAACTTAGACTGGAACACAGGAAATGGACAAGTATCACACACACAATTATGAGACAAACTCTAGCGAGCAATTTCAGGCGTGTTTTGTCAGGTTGACACTTCAGATGGGACTTCCACAAATTCTGCTGGAAAGCTATTCTGCAAGCTGACACGCTTTTCAGTTTCCTTTGGCAGTTTGCAGGCTATTACCATCTTGCCTTGACTTCTTCGTCCAAACCATGAGCATCACATCTAACCTGACTGGCACTTGGTGAAGAATTAGCCTGCAGTGGCCAGCCTTTTCTCTTCCCATGCATGAATACAGAGCAGAAAATAATTCTCTCAGGATGCCATCTGAAGCTCCATGGTATCAGCTCCTCAGGGAGGCCAGATCAGCTTCAGTAAATCAACAATGAACAAAGTTGTGCTTCTAACCAGTGATGTCTCCATAGCAATTCCAAACCACGCTGTCCACACGGGCATGCCTGCGGCAGCTGAGATTTGCTTGAAGCACAATCAAAAGAAATGTTGCATTTGCAGATCCTAGGGTCAACACTCTGCAGTGGGAATTTCGTCAGTAACTCTGATGGTGAACAAGTAAAATAAAAAATTATCTCCAACCCTCTGCAGCAGTATTGGCTCTGTACTAGTCTCAGCAGCTATAGCGTCCTTTTGGCTTGATGTGAAAGTAAAATAGAAGCACACAGTGAAAACAAATCTGTCAAATAAGATGTGTTTTAGAAAGGAGGTTGAACAACAGAAACAAACCCTGACACACAGTTTCAGTTATCAATTCCTGATTCTAAACTGCTCCAGCTTCCAAATCCTTCAATCCTAAAATATTTAGTGTATCCCAGTGTACAAAGGTAAGAGCAAAAGCACTCTTCTCAGCTGTAAATAAACCCTAATAATTATATTTTTTAAAAGAAAGGAGAAAGAAAAAAATTTAAAGCTGGAAAAAGGAGACAGTCTATGCTGAGAGCCTCTTCCCAGCAAGGTGTCACTTCTACCCAGAGAACACAGCTCCTGTGGCCTCTGGCTGCCAAAGTCTAGTCCAGTAGTTTCACATCAGCCAACTTCATTAACCTCCAGAGCCAAGCCCTGGGACTGAGCCATTGGCTCAAAAAAATACACTGCTCAGGGACTTGCTTTGTAGGCCTACTCAGAGATGACGGGAGTGTGAGGATTTTTCTGACTGGGCATTATTCTGATTAAAGAGGGGTTTAGGTTAATGCCACATAAGCTTTTTCCCAGCAGAACATGACGGATTTGATATAGTTTTCCAGGAAGTGACTCCTTTCAAGATGGTTTTTACATCCAAAGGTAGAGGCCTGAATTCTCTGACCTGGGAGACTATTTCTAGTTCTGCGCTCCTGTGACACCTGAGTTTTGGTGGAATTAGCCACATTGCATTGTATGCATATACATTCACATGTCTATGTACGTGTTTATCCCTCTCTGTTTATTCCTCTCTGAGGATTTGGATCCCCACCAATTAGTAATAAGCAATTAGAAATGTGTAATTTAAAACAGACTAGAATTTTCTATTATTTAAAATGCAGTAGCACTTAATACAGGGGAAACAATTGCCAAATCTATAAGAAACCATTGCTAGGCTCTTTTAAAAAATAGGGAGTGGTATCAGGCAGGCAAACTCTTTCTTAGGTAACAGAATTAGAAAATTTGTATTATTTTATTTTGCTCTTAACAATGGGAGCATTACATCAGCTTTGTTTTATGCAAGCGAACTGAGATATTACTAAGTCACTGACGACGAAACAGCACAAGAAAAGAGCTGTCAGTCTGCTTTACCCACTTCCCATTTTGTTTCCATTGTGAAACGGCTGCATTGTTTCAAAAGAAAAAAGCCAGGCAGTCCAGAGAAAAAAGGCTCCTAATTGCTCAGGATAACATTGTTACTTTTCTACTTTGTTCACTTTTTCTACAAAAAAGGGGGATTTTTTTGAGGTCTTGTATCTAGACAAAGACTGGGCCTCATATTAGTGGGGTGTTGGTGGGCGAGAATATGAGATCTTTGAGCTAAATATGAGAAAAAGCATTCACTTTCTAGAATCATCTAATGCTGAATGACGAATAACAATCAAATGTCTCAACCTAACAGATAGTTCCATGGTGCTTTTCATCACATCGAATGGAGCGAAAACCTTTTCTAAACCTTTTGGCTGATATTGACAAATGCTTACACTTCAGACCTTTCCAACAGAGGTACAAGTTCTTCAGATTGCTGTACAATCACCTAACTACTAACTTTGCCCGCTAGTTTTGTAGCAAGTTAAAAATTGTAAAGTTTAGTAAAAATATTGGTACTTTAATCACAGAATCATAGAATGGTTTGGGTTGGAAGGGACCTTAAAGACCATCTTGTTCCAACCTCCTTGCCATGGGCAGGGACACCTTCCACTAGACCAGATTGCTCAGAGAAATTTTCTTATTGCCGAAGAAAACGAACAGTAATGATTCTCAGCACTCAACCTGTGGAAATAAAGAAGCAGGAACTACAGTCTACTCACATTCACATCTATCCATACCCATGGAGTAGTTTCTCTCCTTTTCAGAGCTATCTTCCGAGAGTGCCTAATGATTTTTTTCACTTCTGAGCCCCACTGCTGCCAAGTGGTACACATAAACCTACCCCTAAAAACCCCATACAGACTGCCTCCACTGCTGAACGTACCTGCTCCTCGTCTGTAGGGAAGAGGCTGCTAACAACACCCCTTCAGCACACACTATCATTTCCAATATCATCCGGGGCACAAACGATCTGGGATTTTTGTGTCTCTAATGTGCAGTAACAGCTGTGACCTGCCATAGCATGCTGCAGCAAGACCATGAAAAACTTCATGTAGCACTTACTATTTGGCCAGGCTTTTTTACTGGAAGCCTAAATGACAGTGGGAAAAGCTCAGAAGTTTTCTTCGTGAGAGTGTGTGTGTGTGTGTGTGTGTGTGTGTGTGTGCATACCTGACAGATTGTATTATAATAACAACCCATGTCCAGGCTACTGTGTTAACTTGTTAGAAGAGCTATAAATATCTGCTAGAGGAAAAGCTTTGGACAGACAGGCAGGAAATACAAAATTCATGTCTTCTCTGAAATGTTACATTTGCACAAATGCTCTGTTTATAGCAAGCACAGGTCTTGCTCTTGGCATATTCCACATTCATTTGTAGTCCCATCAGGTTCCCTTGATTTCTCGGACTTTTACTGGAAGATGCAATAACCAGGAGCCATGCCCAGGGGACAATCCATGCAAGGCACGTGCCAAAGTTCAAGGAACACTGACGTGTGGCTGTATCAGCCAGCCTAAGTCAGGTGACAGCAACAGTCACCGCAGCAACACCTTTAGCCCAGGCTAGCAAACCAAAGACACACTCCTGCACCTCAACAGGCTCACATGGACCATGTTGAAATATGTGCTGCCACACTTCTACTGCTGTAAACAAGATCAAAAGCACATATACCTTCCAGTGCTACAATCTGAGCTCAGATTACATTGCAGCCACAGCTAATTAGCTGGATGTAGCAACACATTCACCCTGACCCTTCACAGTGCCACCCATATGGTGGCTCTTTCTGATAGACGCCAGAGTGGCATTAGTTAAGAACATCACCTGCACGTCACAGCTCTGAATTCACTAGAGTACTTCAAGGTCAGCAACAAGGTCAACTACAAGGTAGTGTGTCTTGAATCTGCTGGCAGCCAGTTCCACAGGCAGCTGCCCCTGGACTTATTGTGCCCAAGAGAGCTCTCTTTTAGGCTGAAGATAGAAAATTAGCAGCTGTCTCAGGTCTGAAGCTGCTGCTTTCACTTCCAACAGTGGTTCACCATTGTCAGCTCTTGGGTGTGCACCTTTTGCTTGGCTCTCTGATCTTCCAACATTGATTCACCCTGCATCCTGAGGGTCTGGCTGCACAGTGTTTTGGGGCAAAGTGCAGTACTCTTCTCTTTTTTACTGAAAACCAAAAACCTTTCTCTCGAAAACACTGCTCTTCAAAGCTATACCACAGATATGCTGCTGTGGGTATGTACTTGTTTTTATGTACTGCTCATTACGTGCTGTCCTGTGATTTCCTGTTTGGAACACAAATAGTGTTGCATGCTGGTACATGCTGAGGATACCAGTTCTTCTCAAAAAATAAGTCAATTATAATAATGAAAACTAAGGAGAAATAATTGTTTACAGCAAACTTTTGCTCACATGTTTAGTTTCTGCTGAGGACCAAGGATTCATGCAGTTGCTTTGCCTTTATGCGTATTTCAGAATTAGCTTGAAATACAACTTAATCAATCACATGTACTAAAACAGCACCTTTCCCCATACAGGACTTTTCTTGCTGTGCCCAAACTCCATCCAATTCAAAGCCCAGTCACAGGAAAGGAAAAGCACTCTTACCTGCCACACTGGCTCTGTGTGCTTCCCTGACTTGGCACCGCTCTTGTAGCTGGGCTGAGAGGCTGGCTTCTTCAGGTTGTAGATGGCCACGTTGCCATCGTAGAAGCCCACTGCCAGGAGGTAAGGGTGGTCACTGTGGAAGTCCAGGCACATGACACCACTCTCACTGCTGAAGGAGTACTCTGGGAAAGAGGGGTTCTTCAGGGTGTAGAGCAGGAGCATGCCGTGGCCCTGCTTTATGAAGTCATCTAAACAAGGAGATGTCAGATCAGTTTCCAGGATCCTCAGCTACTGAAATGTAGAAACAGACCATTCCCACCTATGCCTAAAACCTACCTGAATGCAAAGGTACCAGTCACAGGACCAAATGATCATTTTGATGTGCCTACATCTGAATATCCTTTCCACCACTGATATGCCACCCCCAGGTCATAGGCACAATGTACTTATGCAGAAAAACTGCTGGTTTGGTGTGCTTTTATGAAGGAGAGAGAGTTGTGAAGCCTTGGAGAAGTGTGGAGAAAGAAAGAATTTTGTGGGCACTTTTTTCTTTGGGCTAGGATTACACTTCTTTCTGTGGGCTAGGACTTCACTACACTGCAGACATACAGGCAGAACCAAGGATAGCACCATTTCAATTTCTGCATTGGCAATATTTGATATTTCAGTCTCCACTACTTTTTCAAAGAAAAACATTTCATTAAGGCATCTGTAAAGCATTATATCAATTGCCATTACTCATAACTGGACGATGTAAAAGTGACTATAGCTTTATTTTCTGTTTATGTCCAACATCTCCCTGCTTGGCACAGAAGCTCTTTTTTTGCCAAGACTTTCCAATCTTTTTTCTATTTACTTTCACCTTTTCTTTGTGCTGCCTGAAATTAGCTCTCCCCTTTCTCAGTAGGACCATCTTTCTTTTGTGTGTTTTCTTATCATGCCCTGACTGTCTCTGCAATTCTTAGGGTATTTCGATCATGTAAGAAAACAATTTCCAAATTCTCTGAAAGGGAAAGAAAAGCTGTTGATGTAGATAAGCTCTCCAGAAACAAAGAAGGAACTTTGCTAATCTATGAAAACAATGCTGCCTCTGAGAGCATCCTAGCCATCTAGTGCTTTTTATTACTGCCAATGCCCTCAGGCACACAGTATATGGGAAATAAATTTACTGCTTTCTGTGCTTCAGGCACTCACTACACATTCTGTTTCCAGAACAGTCCTCTCCTTTTAGAAGTGCTTCCTACCTTTCTCAACATTTTGTCCAACCTGCAGGATCAGAACTTGGTAAATGTGTACTCTAGTGCTAACACTAACTTTAGAGAACTCTCCTTAGAAGTAAGCTGATTCCAAGTCAGCATGCGGGTACAGACATTGTGTACTTCATGTGTAACCAGGCCACGCAAAAGCATTCAAAGAACCAGTAAAGAAACACACATTAACAAAACTATTACTGCTACTTTATACCAGGTTGTTGAAATAGAATCTTTTCACAGGTCTCTCTGTACTGGGGACAGATGAGCAAAATGGTTTCTTTACTTTGCAGAAAGGTGAGATTCCAAAACTGGCATTACTTTAAACATATCTGACCCCAAATAACATTTCTAACTTTTTTTTTGGATGAAGGGGAAGCTTATTCTTACAATTCTAGCTGAAAAGGAAGTGAACTTACTTTCTCCATCAGAGATTTCCCAGTTCTTTTAATTCACATAATTGTCTTTGTTCTTAGCCAAGTAATGACATTGAACTGATATTTAGTTGAGGTCCCTGAATGATAAGGATGAATCTGGGCTCACCTCAGAAGCAAAAAGCTCAGAAGCACTTGGGAAGGCTGTGGAAATGACCACCAGGAGTGGCTCAGTGCAGAACGAAGTCAAATTGGTTGGATAGCCTTTTAATCCAACCTATTTTGTGCTCTTATTTCTCTTGGAGTGAGGTGCTCAGCCTGGCATATTCCCAAAAGGTCTGCAGGGTACAATAATTTTCTATCTGCTAGCACTGTGCCAAGGAGGTTCAAGAGCTGCCCCCGTGTTCTTTGCACAGACAGCAGAGGAGACACCTCTACAGGGGGTGATTCAGCCACCAAAGATCTAAGTTGGGTTTTGGAGGTGGTTCTCTCCCTAGTGATCTGACAGGAACAGAGTCCACTCACATTCCTCAGTTAAAGGTGATAGAGCAGGTCTGCATCAGGTGAAACAGTTCAGCAGCTTCAGCAAGTCCACCTGGGGGTGAGTCTGGCAGGGGAAAAGCAAAGCCTTGGGAAGAAGCTTTGGCAGAGTGAAACGCAGGGTCCAGTTTGCAGATCATGACACCCAAACGCAGGTCTGTGTATGGCTGTCTGTGCACTCAAGAGTCCAAGCTCGTGCTACCATCAGTACCAGTAGCATCTTAAAGGGGAGTTTTCTATGAGTGCTGATTTACTCTCTAGGCTCCACTGACTGCAGTGGCCACTACTGAATGTCAAATCCACCTTAATCTAAGAGCTGAATCCTACTCATTGTCTCCTTTATGTTAACAAATATCAGGAATGGGGGTTAAATCACAGATGTGTGAATACCACACGTAAGGCTGAATAATATGATTGCTAAAGTACAGCTTATTCCTGATGAAAGGCAATGTGATGAGAATAACCCACAATTAACACTGAAGCATGATACATAAACCCCAGTAAAACACTAACCTGCTGAGCATAGGCATATAAATCCATTTTAATGAAGGGTGAATTCTCATCCAGAGTACTAGCCTGTGACATACCAACATATTCTTTAATAAATAATAAAAAATGGGGCTTATTTCATTAGTGATATTCATTGTTCCAGAATGGCAGCACAGTACATACCCACAGCAGCGTATCTGTGGTATAGCTTTGAAGAGCAGCGTTTTCGAGAGAAAGATTTTTGGTTTTCAGTAAAAAAGAGAAGAGTACTGCACTTTGCCCCAAAACACTGTGCAGCCAGACCCTCAGGATGCAGGGTGAATCAATGTTGGAAGATCAGAGAGCCAAGCAAAAGGTGCACACCCAAGAGCTGACAATGGTGAACCACTGTTGGAAGTGAAAGCAGCAGCTTCAGACCTGAGACAGCTGCTCTGCACCTCATGGATGCACCAGTACAGACTGGAAGAGTAGAGAATATTTGCCCCATGCAGACCCACAAAGTGCAAACTGGTTTTTTTTTCTGAGATACAACAGCTGGAGAGATATTGGACAGTTTTTCTGATAATCAGTGCCAACAGGACTTGTTCTTTACAGGAAGACACAAGGTAGCATAGCAAGAAGAAGAGAATGAGCAGACACTCGCTGCCGTGAGGATCCTTCAGTGTTCACCCAAGCAGAGGTTAAATTTTAGACTCTGACATGTAAGAAGTGTATGTAGGAAGACAAGTTTTGCTAAGGAAAGATGCAGATAGCATGATTACTGGTCTCAGTATGGAGAGCTGAGCCTGTAAGCATCACATGCAAACAGAATTAGGTTTCAAACCAACTATGACCACTGTCTAAAATACTCCTCTGCATTTGCTTTTAAATATGGACAGATTCACCCCAAACCCTTTTCCAAAAAGTACTGTAGTGGTAGAAAAGTACCCCAGAATACGATTGTGATATCACCAAATAGTTTATGCAAAATAAAAATCTGAAAAGCATGTGAATCTTTTGTTCTGATGCTTAAGTGCCTGTTTTAACAGATTTTTCATTTATATTACTCCTCAGCTGAATTTAAAAGAATCAGCAAATGTCCAATATCAGAACAAAGTCTTTTGTTTGCTGGACAATTTTTTTTAAAAATTTATTTGTATCTTTCCCTCTTCGTTCCTGCACAAAGCCATGAGACGTACATTACACGGTTTTCTTCCATTTCCTCCAAAATGCTTAGTGGCTGAACCACTATGCTCAAAGCAACAGCATCCTCAAGTTTAAAAGTGAATCCTGCAGCCACATAATAAATCTCAAGGTGGGTACCATTCAAGGCCATGAGTTAAAGTAGGAGGTTTTTACTACACAAGAAGACAGTGCTATGGTTTCTTGTGTGATAAACTGGCAAATTACTTTCTCTTTGGAGGATTTAAAACCCAAAACACTCCAGCCTTGTATCTTAGATCCTGTGATACTGTGATCCTGTGATGGCTTTCTAAAAATCAAGCCTGCCAGCTGTCTCGCTGATATGGCTTGGACCAAGATATCACCATGCTAAAAAGAACTACTGGTGCCTAAAATCTGTCCTGTGTCCTCCAAGAGCCCATCCGGAAAAAAAAAGCAAGATGAAGTACATTTGTGAACAGCTGATTGTTTCTGAGCATCACAGCTACACAAGCACTTCTACTCTCCCAGATACATTCATGCTTTGACGAGCTAGCTGCCTGGGGCTCTATCCTTTAGGATTGGTTTTCTAAGAAGCCAAGGGAAGGGGCTGGCTGTGCTCTACATTTGGTGAGGCAGTCTCCTCTGTGAAGGAGAGATCAGATTCAAAGACAAAAATTTTAGTAGCCAAAGATACATCTCAGCTATTTATTTGTCTTTCCAATATTTAAAGTACAGAGGACAAAAAACAAAGACCAGCAAATTTTCCCAAGCAAACTGGAAATCTTCAAAACCCTGAGCACAGTCTAAGAATATTCCTGTGCTTCCATCTGCATGGCATAGATAGACGACCGAGCAAGTCACAAATTAGTGAATTTTCAATACAATTTTTTTTATCAGTGAGCAAACCCTGTGCAGCGGGGCACTGAGCATAGACTAATCTAACCCACGGTGAAACAAGTCGAATGACCTTGCACTGCTCTAGAGAGACTTTCTCCTGGCTTATTTTTAAAAGCTGTGCCAATTCCACACTTTGCTGCAGTCGCAGAATTGGTGTGCTGTAAGAAAGGAAACAGCTGGCACTTCGAGCTTAACTGTATGCCAATAGTTCGGAAAAATCAGGAAAGAACAAGTCTTTCCAAGAGCTCAGAGAGTTTGGGCAAGTGCTGAATGTGTTTTCAAAGCTCTTCAGGAGTAACAATAATATCTCAGAGTTTTATAACACTTGAGAGTGCTTTAAGGCTGTATATGCAGCACTCCTTTTTACAGAATGAGAAAGGGCAGTGGAGGGGACTGCCAAAGACACTACAGCAAGATAGAACAGGGAACAGAGCTGGGACTTCAGAGGGCTCTGCTCAAGCAGACCACATCCCAGGATCCCTGAGAAATTTAAATTGGGATCATTGGTGCTCGTTCTGTTCCTATTCTCTTAAATGCCCAGAAGTACTCAGGTACACCATACTTGTGTACACAATGCTGTGTTGATATGTCCCACATCACTATGGATCAGGCTGTGAACCATATCGTGGGCGACAAAAATATGAATATTGGACTTTCAAAACAGTTCCTTCCCAGAAAAGAAAATGTTTGGAGAACTCATTACTTCGTAACTCAAGGCCAGAAAGCCTTGCCTCCTCTTTTTCACAGATCCAAAAATGTTACTGGTATGTCCTGTTTTGAGCCTGATAACTTGGTTTTGGCAAGTATATGCATATTTCATATGAAGATCTCAAAAGACAGAGAAGCCACTGTTTTATTTTGCAGCTTGTTTCAACATTTAATCGCTTTGAATGATTAAAAAGCTGCACCTAATTCCTTACTTGACCTACCTGGCATGCCCCTGCTAATTCTTACTATGCCTACCTTGACTGGATAAAGGACTTCTTTCATATCTGCTGCTTCTCTTAATCAAAAACTGAACACTAGTCACATTTCAGCATACTTTTGATAACCATCACAGCCCGAATTCAAAAATCCCATTTCTTTTCACCAGCACTGCACAGAGAGGGCTGCTTAGCAAAAAGCCAGGAACCAACATTAACTTTGCCACAGCAGTGAAAGGCACCGCCTCCACAGCTGCAAAGAGAAAGCCACTTCTCAGCAGACATGGAGAAGAGTAGAATATTAAGAAACTTTCCAGAGATAAGTGGAGGATATCACATGGCTAGGATTTGTGCAAGGGCCAGACATAATTAATTTTGAGTCCAAACTTCAACTGGCTGTTGTTCTCTTTCCCCCTTTGGGGCATGCTCTCCAACTCTTGAATCAACTTGGGGCTCTTTCTGAACTATCTACAGTTTTTCTGCATGCTTTGAAAAATGTTGGCTCTGGAATCAAACATAATATTCCAATATTAGTCTCACTAATGTTCAAATAGTATCTCTACTGCTATTCAGGATTCCCTGAACCAGAATCATGTTCAGCCTCCTTGCCAAGATACCTCACTGGGGACTCAAATTTCTTACTTGTCCACAAAAGTGGGGTTTTTTGGGGGGGGGGTTGTTGTTTGTTTTTAAGAATTGCTGCCTTTCAAAATACAATGCTCCTTTTTGTCCAGTGAGGTATAATACTATATTTGACTGCATTAAAATGCATTCATTTTGAATAATTCCAGTTTACCACATTAATCACTCTGTACGACAGCTCTGTTCCCAGCATGATTTACAACTTCACCTGCCTTTTCACCACTCACACATTTCATCTGCTGTGAGTTTATATTCCCATCCAGAGGACCAATGAAAACAATGCCTAGCTCCAGGGCTACTACAGCACCCCCTCTGAGACACTGCCTCAGATGATAATTTCACCAGCATTTATTTTCTGACATTTGTCAGTGAAAGCTGAATGCCCCTGTTGAGACCACCTGCACTAGTCTGAACTCTGTGAGCACAGGCATTTCCTATCACAAGGAAATCTGTACCTTCCAGTTAGCATTGTTGGTACTGCAAAGATCTGCAAATGCTGAGCAAGTCCACCAGTGCAGAGGAGGCAAATGATAGATCATTTTGGCTTATGCTGATTCAGATGCTTGAATGTCAAATTTAACATTCTGCTTGACACCTTTCACCAGCTGCTTAACTAATCCCTTTTACTCCTGATCCAGTTAACATTTTTAGCTGGGGCTCTTAGGAAGCACAGAACTTGCATTTTGGATAAGAGAGGTACAAAACCAGAATTTCTAAGTCTCCTGGATATTTTAGAGAAGACAAAATTGACGAGGCAAGCTGTAATTTATACATGTCCTGAGGCCTTTTTGCAATCCTAATATGTGCTGTGGGCCCTGCCTATGTCAGAGGCAAGACACACCTCAGAAGCACAGATGGATAGATATAGGCAGCCTTTCTGACTCTAAAATACAGTCTGGCAGAGTAATACAAGAGAAACCACAGTCAACTAGGCCAACAAAAATGAGTATTTAGGAACTGCCTGGAACCATGCACTGTTTGTCAGCGCATGTGAAACCAGAGGCTCTAAAGCAAACAAAAACAGGGGAGAAGGGGATGAAAAGATGCAGCATTTTCCTGAAAAGAGCAGGAAGATCTGGCTTTCATCTCAGCTCTCCCCTGAGAGTGAGGTGAGCAGGTGACCAGTGCAAAAAAAGAAGGAATATGTGACTTGGCTGAGTTTGCAATGCTCTATATAAAAGCAGAGTTTTCTCATTCTGATCAGACAGGCTTTTGCATCATGGGTCTAGCACACACTATAATTCTTCCTTAAATTTTCTTCTTTAAATAAGGTGCTCATAAGGGCACGATTTTACAGTGTAAATAATAATAGTGCAGTTGGCTGTATGTTACGAAAACTAACATCAAGTTGAGGGAGGGGATTCTGCCCCTCTGCTCTGCTGTCATGAGACCCCACTTGGAGCCCTGCATCCAGCTCTGGGGTCTTCAGCACATCGGACCGCAACCTGCTGGAGAGAGTCCAGAGGAGGCCACCAAGATGACCAAAAGGATGGAGCACACCTCTCCCATATGGAAAGGCTGAGAGAAGCACTTGTCTCTGCAGAACACTGGAGTTGGGAAGCCAGACAGGTGCTGATCCTCCTGTTACACACTGGGCAGCACTTGGCACAATCAGCTGAACTTTTGCTCCCGCTTTTCTTGTTTTCATTGACATAAGCTCCAATTCTGATAGTATTTCACTGTTTAATACCTGAGGCTCTGTTTCCTCTATCCCTGTTCTACGAAACTGGCACGGTTGAGAGCATTTGCAACCAACTAAATATTTAAGAGTGCCATCAAGTGGCCAAGTAAGGGGCTTCCAGGTGGCACGCATCGTTTAGAAATCCCCAGGATCACGCCACAAATGGACATCTACAAATGTGCTGCCTCTGGATAATCACACCAGCTTGCAAACAAGCCAGGCTGCGAGCATTTTAGTATTCCTGGCCGTAACAGCTCTGAGGGGGATGCACACACTGCAGGGGATGCGTATGTATTCCATAATTAAGAGACAGGAAAGTTAGCATTTTATGGCAGTGCTGTGGTCTCTTGGAAGCAGACAGATGATGCCTGATGAGATGGACATGTACAGCTCAGGCCATGGAGGAGACAATGAGAAATGATACAGCAGTTCTGAGAACATTTCTGAAGACATTTGGCAGAAGACCCAGATTTGATAGAGGAGCAGGGAAGAAGCAGAATCATATATATGGGCCTGCAGTCAGTTTTGTACTAGCATGCACCATGAAAATTAAGAGCAGCCATTACAGATCCAACACCTATCCCCAACCTGTTTGCAGCAGTGGTTAACATCAAATGTTTAGGGAAGTGTATAAAAGCAGGGCATAAAATCAGTGATATTTCTTCAAGAGGACTGCCTAGGCCCCTACTATTTTGTCGCTAAGCATCTCCCAGGTCCCTAATGGACCTCTTCCCATTTTTCTGTGCAGCCAGCTACTGAACATTAAATATGGACAATATTTTTCAGCATTCTTCTTTGTATAAGGTTGGGATATAAACCAGATATTCACTTCTTTGACAGAAATTGTGGGGGTTCTTGCTTGCTTTTATTTTTAGTACATGAAATATTATGTATCTTAAGCAGGTATGTTAAGTGTATAATTGGAGGTTAGCATAAGTGGATTTTAAGAGCTACTAAAAGCAGATTTCAGAGAAAAAACTTACGGAAAAAAAAAGGAAAAAGAAAGAAAACAGAAATACGTAAATATTTCTTTGTCTCAAACAGAATCACAGAATCATTGAATGGCCTGAGTTGGAAGGAACCTTAAAGATCATTTTGTTCCAACTCCCCTGACATTGGCAGGGAGAACTTCCACTAGACCAGGTTGTTCCAAGCCCCATCCAACCTGGCCTAGAACACTTCCCAGGATGGGGCATCCACAGTTTCTCTGAGCAACCTGTGCCAGTGCCTCACCATCCTCACAGTAAAGAATTTCTTCCCAATATTTAATCTACACCTACTCTCATTCAGTTTGAAGCCATTCACCCTTGTCCTGTCATTACACATTCTTGTAAATAGTCCTTTTAGGCTCTCTTCAGATACTGGAAG